>JAQGAT010000848.1:0-21914 GCA_034687845.1 Pantelozetes paolii
GGAAGCTGTAATATATTTGGTTGTAATTGTGACCAGGGTTGTAGAGAATGGGAACCATTGCCCTCGTATTTTCAAATAAATACTATTAATGGAGTCGAATGTATAACTCATTGTGAATTCAACGACGGATTCTTCCAATTGACTCGTTATTACTGGTGTATTACTAAAAGCGACGGAACCTGGGACTATTGTTCACCAAGGGCAAATGTGGATATAACCGGTCGACCTTGTTTGAAGGATAAAAAGTGTGACCAGCATGGTTATGATTACCTGTGGTGTTACCTTGATGATTATTGGAGTTCTATAAGTAAATGGAATTATTGTGGATCTGTAGAAGAAATCAAAGTTTAATTTGTATTGATATAACTAACCATGCTTAAAAGTATCCTTATCTGAGGATTATTGTAAGATTAAAAACAAGAAAAGTTATCTTTACACCTTTGCTAGCTCATTTAGGAATTTCTTCTTATACAATTACATTCTTACGTATTTCAACAAGGTTTAATAGGATTTATACTAAACCAGTTATTTTTGATGTAAACGCATTGTATATGTACACTATAAGAAAATAAACAAGGTCCTTGAGTTTTAATCTTTACTGTGATATTGATAAAACTGATAAATGAATTGCTTTTAAATAATTGTCACAAAACCAAAGCAATCGGTGTTTTATTCATTGAAAATGGTATCCATTTTTATACAGTTTTATTGTATTATTGAAATACAACTGTGTTTTCAATCATTTCAGCGTTAATTAAGTCAATAACAATACAATAGATATTTTATTTATACAACATAATTATTAATGACTAATATAATGTGTGTGAACTAACCAATGTCAATTTTCTACAGAACATTAATATCAAAATTGTTTAAAAATAAACTTGTATATTTATATCTTATTACATTAAAGTTAACTACCACATTTATTTAAAACATGTCACATATTGTAAATTTAATATTTTTATCAAGTTTATTTTATATACAATCAAATGCTGAGTGTTGTTATGATGGAGAAGATGACTATTGTGGAGATGGAACGCCTGCTTATGGCTATTATTGCGGTTATGGTAGTTGTAATATCTTTGGTTGCAATTGTGATGGCGGCTGCAGAAAATGGGAAACATTACCAAGGTATTATCAAATTAAAACTATTAATGAAGAAGAATGTATCAGTGAATGTTATTTTAATGATGGATTCTACTCGTGGTCTAAATACTACTGGTGTTATACTAAAGATGATAAATCATGGGATTATTGTTCACCAAGAGCAAATGTTGATCTAGCGGGTCGATATTGTCTAAATGGATGGTCATGTGGTAACCATGGTTATAAATATAAGTGGTGTTACATTGATGACGATTGGGACTGGAATTATTGTGGTTCTGTCGCTGAAATTAAAGTTTAATTGATATGATATCAATCGATAATTATAGCCATAATTGAAGCTGGTATAATAATAACATCACCTTGGATAGTTTATTTTACTGGAGATATATTTTGAAATTATTATTATATACAATACATAAGTGTTTCAAAAGCCATTGCAAAGCATGTTATGTATAAACTAATTGTTAAACAATAAAAATATATTTCAAAGTCTTTAACATTAAACGAATGAAAGTCTTCTTTATATACACTTAAAAACGATATACTATTATTTGATTGAATATAGTCTTGAGATCTGATTATTATGTTATTCACTCTTTTCCTCCATCTGTAAAGTCCTGTCTCAGTTAGTGATGTGAATCTAATGATAATATTGATGTGAAAGATATCAGAAATATTTTAAATGTTTAATACTTTTGTTTAAACAGTGTTTTCAGTTTCACATCAAGTGTTTTGCGAACAATAATGCCTGCGATTCCCAACAGTTTATTGTCGGATGATTTATGTAAAGGTATGTTTGGATACATATTTCGGATCTCATCGATAAATATCTCGTGTGCTATCAATACATATTTACCGGTGATAATAGGGGTCATCCCTTTCAATGAGTTTAATATATTGAAATTGATATTCTCATAGTTGAGGTGCGGAAACGTATCCTTAAATAAATATTTTAAATCTCAGTATTTGACTATAAATAGCAAATACAATGTCTGCCCTTACCTTTAGATAGTAGTTAAACACATATGAATTTGTTTCAATTAAAACAATCAAATGTTTGTCCTTTTCGTTGATTTGTTCAATACTTTCGACAGAAAACACACGAATTGTCGACAAATTTGAAAGTATTTTACTATTGAATAATTGCACCAAAAATATACAACTTATTAACCAAATGAGGAGTAATTGATTTGAAACACCACCTGATTTCAAACATTGTGCACCTGTTATTATAAAGATAAGATAATTCAAATAAGTAAAACTTAGTTAAAACTTGCTTCTTCCAATTGTCATCCTCAAATGATCCAGTGTCAATCTAAACACGATTTCTAATAATTTTATTTTTTTGCACTTTTCCTCACATTTATTAATCGTTTTCATTGTATTGATAACAATACAGATAATGAAGAATAAAAGAATAAGTAACCAAGATGACAGTTGAAATGCGTCAGGCAATGATAGCTTGTTAATCCGTATTATTGAATTTGATAGTATCGATATATGATTTCCAGTTAGAATTGGATATACTGGCTCAGTTATATTCAATCTATCCTCGGTGTACATCATATACACTCCGGGTATATCGACTTCCTGTAAAGTATAAGCCAATATTATAATATTGAATAATTTGTACAATCAACAATATTGAAGCAAGCTATATTATACTGTATATAAAAATATTTCACAAAACTAACATTTTGATTAATCAAACCCATGACACCTGTCCAAGCACCTTTATTAAATATCCCACCAGTTTTATCGACAGGAAATGTGAAACTTAAACTATTTTTAAGATAAAATTAAATGTAAATTAAAATAACATTTAAACCAAAACTCACTCGCATTTCATGTATTTATAAATCAATTCAATAACGACTGCAAAATCATTACAACATTTATATTGAGTGCCATTGAGTTGATAACACTATTGAAATGTAATTATTAAGGTTATAAATGATAAATAAATTAAATAAACACCGAGTATTTAATAATACTAACATGGTGAGGATAAATCATGAATTTGATAAAACATTTACTACTATTATTTAAATGTTCAAGGTTTGCATTATAATCAATTTCTATGCATTTTAAATTCATTTTTGACAAATTATTTAAGATTTGCTAGATTAATTATTTATATAAATGCGAAAATGATTTAGATTCTTCAAGAATAAATATAAATTGAAAAAATCAATATTTCTTTTGCATTCAAAACACAGAGTTTATTGTTGACATAAAAACATACAAAAAATGTTTTCTTCAAATAAAGTAAATTAAATTTCATTTCAATAATAATCATAAACACTTAAATTTATTAAAGGTTATCAAATGAACTTGTATCAATAATTTTTATGAACACATTAAAAGGTATTCTCTTTTTAATGGAAGTGTTTAATTTAAACTTCATTTTAAATATATGTCATAAAAATTATTTTTAAGTTTTTCTCAATTGATAAATTTAATAATCATTTTACCCAGTATTCACTTTATTACAAGTCTTGCTTAGTTACACCGATCGATGATTTTGCTATCATTTCAATTATGTTATATATAATATCTATTGGTTCTCGTTAAACCCACCCCATGTGTGACATTAGTGATCAATCATTATATTTTACATTTGTTTGGATCAGTTGACAGATTATTATAACAAAACATATCACGAATTTGAGGAATATTTGCGACAAATCTTTATAATAAATAAAATACTGTATATCAATACTTATATCAATACTTTGAATCAAGTCTTTGTTTAATTGTAGTCAATATTACTGAGGAAACGGATGTTCAATGTTTTTCTAAGAAGAAAAATTAGAATATTCGATACTTTAATATCATATACACTGTAAAATCATCATGATAAAATGAAAGGTTAGGATAATTTACTAACTATTTCAATTACCTGTATATTAATTTATAGCTCAACTAAACGATTACTGTTATTAATATATGAATTTTGTTTATTAAAAGGATTGACAAAAAAAACAATAAAAACAATAATAGAAATAAAAGATATTATCAATTATTGAAAAAATATTCATCACTTCGAAGAGAAATCAAATGATTTTTATGAATTGAAATAAATATTAAATTAATGTTTGTTTTCATAACATTTTCAAACATTACTTCATTTGCTTTGACTTCAGAGAGATTTTATTGGCTTTCGATGTCTTTGTCGTTGCGTCTTGAGATCTTCGGCTAAATGAGCTGGATGGGCCATAATTACTTCCGGATGACGACAGGTGACTGTTGTGATGACTGTGACGACCAATTACTAGTGGGGCTGTCATTGCAAAAGTAATTTGTTTTAAAATTGTTTAATAAACAATATTTTTAAAAGTATCTTACTATTCCTTGAATTCTGAACCATAAGTGTCTTCACTTTATATGAGATAATAATAATTATTAACAAAAATTCAATTAAAATATCATTCAATGGATAAAAACCTTTCTTATGCTTATTATAATCGTAAACAATGACTACTATTATAGCAATGATAGCAATGATTAATGCGATGAACACTAGAATCCAAAGAATCCATAATTTGTTGTCTTCTGTGCTCACTGTCGATGAAGTGGTCAATGGAGTGGTCGATGAAGTGGTTGATAGAGTGGCTGATGGAGTGGTTGATAGAGTGGATGGTAGAGTGTTTGATGGTATGGTTGATGAAGTGTTTGATGGAGTGGTTGATGGGACCCACCAATCGATTAATTCAGTGGTTGGTGTGGGTGTTGTCGATGGGGTTGGCGTATAAAAGCATTCACTCATAAATGGTATCATATTTTGTGATGATTTGCACTAAAAATACAAATTTATTATAAAGTAATTGAAAGCAAAGAATACCTGTTGTGAAAGGGGTTGGCCTTCAGGTGTGAAGCAATACATCGGACGGTCATTAATGTTAAACCACAAGAGATGTCCTTTTAGTCGACTATTGAGTCTATAAGCAACTATTCCTTCCAATTGTTTGAGAAGTAATTGATCTATTGGTCTCTGAATAAACTCTGGAATACACCCAGGGCAGTCAACCACCTCATGTCTAATAAGTATAGAGAGGAAATCTTCTTTCCCCCAGGCCCTATGGTATCTGATTTCATAATAATCAACTTGTCCTGTAGTTTTAGCCAGACCAAATGCCCAATTGGAGGGATTGGGGGTATTAAAGACAACCATGTTATTGGTCCATCTTAACCTGAGTATTTTCTTTTCTGTGTCTTCTACTGTAGGCCAATCACTATCAGTCCTGCAATAGATCTCAACGGCTGTGGAATCCTATGAATGAAATATATTATGATTTGAATTGAGATTTAGTTTTCATTACCAATGATTTGACATTACATTTGGCCACAAATTCGGCCCAAAAATCCTCCCCGTACATCTTTCCCCAGACATCAAACTCTTGGATATAGTTCTTCTCAATGTGTGTCACAGAAGGATTAGACTCGACATAAAGGTTTCCCTTTTCATTGGTTTTGATATAAAACTTCCATTCCTTTCCTTCTGTATAAAAACGATACTTGCTCACTTTGTTCACCCACATGTGTCTCAGCTTTAGTCCATTATATCTTTTGTTGGTTTGAATCAAATCACAGGTTGTCTCACATTTAGTCCAATGAATGGTTAAAACAATTACAAGAATTGAAATCATTTTTAAACACATATTGAAAGTAATGTTAAATGAAATCAATGAATGAAATGATTGACAAAAAAAATCAAAACCTTTTCTCAAATATTCTTAGAAAGCAATAAATGAATGAATTTTTGGTCAAAATATGCGTTAAAATTTAAAACAATTATAATTTCTATTGAAAACTATTCTCGCGATTAATACCTGGGATTAATACATGAATTATATTTAGTGTTAAATGAAAACTGATTTCACGAGAAATCCTTTATAAACCAAACAATGAATTATTTCAAAGCATTTCTCTAAACATCAAAAACTATTAAAATTATTTGATTTTGAAATTTAATAAACAATTAATTTCTTTAATATTTGATACAATGGTTAAGGAATTGATTGAAAAGTCTTTGAATATTGAAAAACAATTGAATGGAAACAAGACTTTAGCGAAGGATAGGAAAGACTGTTTGCAAGGATTGGATGAAACCATTAAACTATTGAATGAAAAATCACATAAATATGATTCAGAAGCTCTTAAACTGCAAAAACATTTCACAAATAAGTATAACAAGTATTTGTTGGCAATCGGTCTCACAGTTGGTCTTATAGTGACCTATAGTTTAGGCAATCCTTTAATCACTTATTTGTTTCGCGAAAACCAAGACTCAAATGATTACTAAAATATTTTCAATTCATATTTAGTCACAAATAAAAACAAAACTTAATATTAAATTCAATAAATTTTTATAATCAATGAAACAAAAGATGAAAATTGAAATAAATGTTATCAGAAGTTTAACCTTGATTATATTTATTTAAAATATCACTGCACTTTAAATATATGCTATAATTTGAATTAATAACAAGTGAAAACTAACAAGATCACTTGTATCGATTGATAATTTTTACACCTTAAGGTGGTTTTTGAAATTAATTACAATTACTAAACAATAAAAATACTGTTTTTTATTATTCAATCATAAAATACATAAATAAATGGACAAAAAATAAAAGTCAAAGAAAAAACAAAAACAAAAAACTTTTGATTAAATTTGACTCCAATTGACTCAAACATAACGGAAAACAGTGTAAACAATACATCAATGCTTTGATTAAACAAATTAATTGTAATATTTTTTTGTGCTTTTAATAAAATCAGATGAAAATTGATTAATATTTTGATTTGAATTAAATGAGAAAATAATATAATAATAATGAAATCATTTGCAAATGAATGTCAAAAATATTAATAAATTTAAACCATTTGTTGACAAAAAATATATTTGTTTTTTGTTTTCACATAAAAATAGCAATTCTTTGAACACTTTTAATACAGTTTTGGAGATAATTGTCAAAAATTAATAATAATTTTCTATAAAATAAAACCTATTTTTCTGTTAAAAATGATAAAACCGTCCAAAAAATAGAGTAAAGAAAGGGTAGAAAAACAGTAATTATTTGTTTGTGAAAATAAATCTTAAAAACCCCTGAAAACACTTGCAATTAGACATTATTTGTATTGAAATCGGACTAAAATTGAGACATAATTCAAATATAAATCATAATTAAATAGCAAAACAATTGAGAGAATACCCCTTAAAAAGGGGCTAATATTTGCGATAATAAAATACATTAGAAAAATAAATTGTATACTTTTTTCTTATACTAAACTTGAAATGAAACAAAAAATATAATATAATATAAACTGAATATAAAATTGAGTATTAATTGCGAGAAAAATGTGAATGAATTGTAAGAAACAAATGTAATCTTCAAATGAAGTGCTGAAAAGACATCGCATTTTAAACTGCAATCAAATTTACAATCAATACTTAAGTAGTGTTTTCTTGTGTTGAAAAAAGTGTGGAAACTATTCATCAGTTTTTGAGAAATTGATTGAAATGTTTGAAATCTAAAACACAATTGAATTGAAAATCAATTGTTATTTATCTTATCATTAGTTGCGTTCAAATGGATGTTATTGTTGTTAATACTGTTGTTATTGGACTCCAATTGAATTAACTTTGAGCGCAAGCTCTGCATCTGCTGCGGGTTAGCCATCATATTGCGGACATTGTCGTCACCACCACCACCGCCGCCGCCACTGGTGGTCAAGTCCGGCGTCTGGAGACTGCTTGAGACCAGTATATTGTCTCTGGAGTTGAGTAGGTTTTCCCTTGAGTTGCCAAAGAGGCCGATATTATTGCCCGAATCCATCATCACTGACATCATCGACGGTGTGAAGTGGATGTCACTTAACAGCTCCGAAGTGTCGATATCCAGACCTAAAGAATCAAATTTCTCCATCACTTCATCGGTGGTTTGGCTTAAACTCTGATTATCGTTCAATTGATTGCAATTTAGATTCAATTGATTTGTATTTAAATTACTGTTTGTTTGCATAGTATTCGTGTCGTAAATACCGGCGCCGATATCTATACCTATCCCCCTATCGAGCACTGCCTGTGCCTGAAGTAATGGCGTTAATGTTGTCGATGTCTGTGATTTCGTTGAGTTGATGTCTAACGGAATGTCTGGTAATATGAAGTCTGATTGTGTGGAGCACTGGGAGGACTGTTGTGTTGACATTTGCGATGAGAGCTGCGACGCACCAAAGTCTTGTGACAATAGGCCGTCCATTAGCTGAGGTCTGGTTTGTTGTGTTTGTGTTAATGGCATGTACTGTGAGTTTGGTGACCATGAGCTCTGTGATGACGTCGGGATCAGTTGCTGAGTATCTATTGTTGTGGTCATCGGTTCCAACTGTTGGCCAGAGATTCGGAGTTTGAGTAAAAGAGAAAAATAATGATTAGATTCAGAAATCAATGGAAATTAACGCAAAAAGGCGCCGATAGTTATGTCCAGGGATTGCACAGACAGTTGTTAGATAATAGTGGAAATCCAGAGCCGGAAAGGTATTAAGAAATTAACAAAAGGTTTGAATAAAAAAAAAGTTTAAATAAAATTAAAAACCAAAACCCAAATCAAAAACCCCTTAAAAACAACAAAAAATAAACAATACTTTAACCGTCGGTGACATTCGCGGCACATGAATGACATCCCGTTTTGGCGACACTGGACTAACAGCTCTTTGTGCAATACCTGTGCCGCCGGAAGCACTCACAGGAAACAGTTGATTGTCTCTTAGGAAGCGTTCGAGACATCCTTCGTCTAACTTCTGGCGCTTTCGGGTCAGACCGTCCGGATCTGCTTCAATGGGCATAATTTGGAAACTCCGGGGATCTGAGAGACAGCCGTCTGACGGACGACGCAGTTGGAGCTGAACAGCAACCGGTTGTGTCAGACTCTCACTGAAATAACGGGGCGTTCGGAAGCAAATGGCCACTTGTTTGTGCACATCTCCCGGTCCAAAGTCGGCGAAGCCCTCCCACAATATCTGGCCGTTCATCTCCTGAATAAAGCGCACCTGAATGTCATCTTTGGCCACTCTATCGCACAGTAGTATCACTTCTTTGCCACCATTACAGGGGGCCGAACAGTGCGACAGCTTTGTAATTATCAGTTCAGTCATCGCTTCTGCAGAACAAAAGGGGGAAAATTATAAGACTATTAATACCCCTTTGAAGCCAACAATAAAAAGGGTTTGTTTTATGAGCAATGAAATCCTCTGTTAATTAAAGGGGTTTTAAACTAATTTGAAGTTAAAAGGGGTATAAAATTGAATGAATTTTTATACAAACTTTTATCATAAATAGGTTCGGAAACAATTGGTGGCAATTGAACGTTGAATTTGTCTTTCTCTGGGCCTTCGATGAACACTTGAAAGCAAAGCCGAACCACATTTAGATCAATACTCGATGACTGAGACCTGTGACCAAAACCGGCTGAAAATTGAGATCAAATTTTAATGAAAATCAATTCAAATGTGATTTTGAGTAGAGATTTGTTGAAAACATTTGAATCAAAGGTTTCACTCATTTGTTGAGTGTTTTATGTCTTCAGTCATTAATTTCATTAAAATATAATTGAATTTATGTTTAAATTAATTAAACTATTAATAAGTTTTGTGCAAAAACATTGACCCAATAATTAAGGGGGTATTCATTAGCAGAAAAAGGGGGCAAATCGTGGAATACATTACTGAAAGCACAAGAAGTTTAATGTTTTTATAATTGAAATTAAAAAGTGAAGAAAACTATTGAATAAATGCAACAAAAAGTCAATTAATTAATGAAAAAATGACAAAAATATTAACAAATATTCTCTTGTTTTTCGGTTTCAATGATATTAAGGGGAAAATCGTGTTAACAGTTGTGAAGACAACACCAAAAGGGGGTAAATATTAAACTATAAATTGAATAAAGGATTGAAAAGCAATAAAAAGAGTGAATACTTCTGTAGGGATCGACTTTTATAGTCTCCCGGAGTTTAAGGCTATCCTCAATGTCTTTGCGTTTGACGCACTGTATGCCCAGTGAGGTGAAGGTGCAGACCATGTCCTGGTTGTTGATGACCATGGTGCACACACCCTTCTTACAGCCCTCTTTGCCCACCAGGTTGTGGGGATGAGGTCTATACGGCTGCTCTTTGGTCACACAGGAGACCACCACCACTGCCTGTCCTCTATGATTGCACACTTGAATGGATGGGTAGGTCTTGTTGTCTGCGGTGGCGCTCTGGCCGGGTATGGATCCGGCGCTCCGGCCCTCACACTCGTAGCGAAACCTAAGCGCACACTTCGCCGGCTGTTCAACGATCCGGACGTATGGCTGACCGCTGTTGGCACTGGTAGTCGACTGTCCGCCAGCTGTCAATGGGTTGGAAGTCTTTGTTTGCATGAATTGATCCATAATTTAGTGCTTTTTGAGTCCTTTTTCGGCTATTTTTCGGTCACTTTTGGCCAAACAAACAGTTGTTTTGCAAACAATTGATATTTAAATCACATTTAAATCACAATTGAATTGAAAATACATTTGAAGTGATGTTTGTCTTAACTATTGATTGAATTGTTGTTTAAGTTTTCAATAACTCTATGAATGAAATGAAAGTCAAAAATAAATTATCAAATAATTGAGTCATTGATTGAAAAGTAAATCAAAATTTAGTAAACATTAAAAACAATTGAAATAAATGTGAAAATAGTCTCAAAAACTGTGATTTGATTTGAGATTTAAAAACAAATTATAAATTGCTTTCAAAAATCATTGAACACGTGATCAGAGAATGAATTAATTAATTGATTAAAATCAGTGAAAAAAATAAACAAAAATCAAAATTAATTTCAGCCAAAAAAGGGGCAAAAATGCCAAATCAGGGGTAAATTACTTACGAATATTGGGTATTCCTTATTGAAAAACTAATCAATGATTGTTATTATTATTAATTAATTAAACCCTTATTTCAAATCATTTTTTGATTTGTTTATTGATTTTATAAATAATAATAAAAACACTGTTTTTGTGTTCAAAACCTATGAATGGATGGCAAGAAGTGATGCAATTGTGATACCATTGCGTAGTATTGCGACAGTTGTTGTAATTTATCACATTTAGGGCCAAACATAAAGTACGGCCACAAAGGGGTTGGGCTTAGAGTTTTGTTATTTTAAAAATTAAGTGAATTTAATTGAATTTGATTTTAAATTCTTATTTAAATGAGAAAGTTCACTTTTGGTTCACTATTAATAGTTAGTTAATATGATTAACCCTGGATCTAATGTGTGAAGTATAGTGAATTTGTTTTTTGTTTGTCTATTAAACTGTACCTGATATACACAATAATACACATAAATTATGTGCCTGGTTATAATTAATGTAATAGAAACTTAGTAACTTACTTTTTTCTGCTTGCTGAATTTTATAATATATAATAATCGACTTGAAAGAGCACTGGATAGTTATATAATGTACATTGTTCAAATAATAATAATATTGTGTAAACTATTTCACTGTTTCTCTCTTTTGAATGAATTTTAATCATTTTGTGAAAACACTTTTCATTTCTCTTTAATATATAATATTTTATCTTCAAATTAGTTATAAAAGTATTTCTATTCGACAATTAAGGTGTATATCCCAGGAAGACGTCACCTGAGATACGTCACCAACACATAGCCCCGGAGGCAGTCATTTGAGAATTGCGGTGCTCTGATGTGGGGAACAGGTTTTGCATTGGGAATCCCACTTCTGTCACTGTGACATTTATGCTAGTATAAAAGTATGCTAACCTAGGTAACTCGTCTAAAAAGTTTAAATATTTCATCTTGATTACATAAATCATGATTGATATTGTTTTTTGTGTGTATGATTGATTCATATTTAATTGATCCAGTGTAAATATTTCACTTTCATTCACTGCAATAATGATAAAATTTTATTGTTTCAAATTCTGAGAACTTGTTTTACTATTGAATCACTTGTAGCCAAAGTGGTACAGGTGCTCACATATTGCAATTTCATCTTGGTAATTATTCTTATGGTGAGTAATAACAGTTTTTAATTGTTATTGATTATTATTGATAATAAACAAAAACTTATTTTATAATAATTGTATTTGCCCCTTAAACTTCTTCACCCCCTAAATAACCCCGTGGCTATTATAAAAGTGTTTTTGATTGAATGATAAAAAGTTGATTGCGTTTGCAGTGAATTCCCATTTGGGAGGAGAGGTCTGGGATTAGAGTATGTTTTGATACATATATTATAATTTCATTTTTTATAATACAATCAAAACCTGAATTGAGTTAAGCATTGATTGAAAGGGTTTTTCAATAAAACTCATAAAAATTGATTTAAATTTTGTCAAAAATTATTTGAATTTAAAGTTTTGTTTTATTTTTTGGTAAATATTTTGATATTGTAATCAAAATGCGATCAAAAACTACATTAAATTAGATAAGTATTGAACTTAACATTAGAGCACAGGTATGTGATTTTGAAATGGCGATTACGTCAGACTTGAAAGGGATCTTCAATTTGGGGGAAAAGGTTTTATTAAAATCAATAGTACATTGAATTTGTGTTAATCTAAGCCTAAGTCTCAATAGAAATGCAAATAATGTTTAAAATGAAAAACAATTTTCTTATTGAAGAGAAGAGTCAAACCCTTTCTGTCTGTGAATTGATTTTATTTACATTTTTATGTAATGTTTTTGTATTTAAAGATAAATAACTTTTTTATTGACTGATATTTCCCAATGAGTCGGAAGTAATCATTGAATAAAAACATTGAAAACATTAAAAACATATAATTATTTGAATTAAAAGAAAATATTTTTTTTGAAATTATTGTGAAAACAATTAAATATTTTTACAATATTTTGAATTTAAATATAAAATATGTGAAAAACTATTTCCCATTTCTGCCGCAAAAGATTGCAATCTTAAGTGAATCCCTGAGAAAGGATGCAATACTATGAGGATAAGATTGCACCTGATTTTTAAACAATTAAAATCATCCAGATTCAATTAAGATTGCAATCTTTTGCGACACAAATCAGACAATACATAAAAATTATATAATTTTTTAATCATTTAAAAACATTTTCTTCTCATCTCTGGTCTCATATCTATTGCTTTACAACTGCTCTGATGTCTGAGTTGATGGACAGTTGGATGACTGCGTTGATGGACAGTTGGATGTCTTTTTGGTCTTACGTTTTGCAGATCCAATCCATTTCTCAAATATAAAGCAAAACAAATGTTATGATTGAAAGTGAAATCAATTTATACCTCAATCGACGACTCCTTCTCATCGATGGCACTGAACTCTGGAAGCGATTGCAATGTCTTCTCAGCTCTTCTTTTGTGAATCTTTTCAATGATTTCCGATAAAAGAAATTTTGGTTTCTTTTGCTTTTGTTTGCATCTCTTTTGACCACTTCTTGGAACCACTTTATGGCCGCTCTTTATGTTGAGGGGATTGGGAAACACATCCATCGGTTCCCAAGTGGACGCCCTGTGATCCCTGTCCTGCCATTTGACCAAATATTCTGTCTTTCCGTTGGTTCCGATCCTTTTGGCGATAATCTGATCAACAATTGAGTATTTTTTAGACATTATTAGAGATTAATGTGAATAAAATTCATTGAAAACTAACATTAATACAATTTTAAGGCCTCATACATAAAGTACGTACTGATTTGATTGATATAATAGTTTGGGTTTAAAGATGATAATTATTATATTTATAGTTTGAATATTAATGAAAATGTATTATTCAATAATTGTTTATTAGATTTAAGGAAAATATTTTGACCTTTCACATAATATTTCGTCTATTTTTCAGAGAAGAAGATTTTAATTAAATTTTAAACTTTATGTCAATATTTGAATGAATTGTTTGTCTGAAAGAGTAATTCAATTATAAAATGATTTCATTTATTATTCAATGCATTGAAAAATATTGTAAAAATTGATTTGAGCAATGTGAAACTGAATATAATGTTTGGCGAAAATCAATTGAAATACTGATTATAACCATAATTTTAATTCAATAAAAAATGACATAAAATTAATTGAAATAATAAAAAGTTTATTTATTCAACATTTTTGGTCACAAACTCTGATGTAATAAATGTAAAGATTAAGTGATTGCTGGACTCAAGTAATCATTTATTCTGAATCATATTATTCCTAGAATTCTATTTCAGGGGTAATCCATAAATTTAATTAAACCCTTAATAACACTATAATTCAATATATTGTTCAGAAATTGATTAAAAGCTATAAATAGTGGAAACCCAACAGTAATTTAGATTTTGGATTAAGTTTTCATTGGATTTAAACATAAACTTCAATAAATATTTGATTACAATATTTCTAATCATTTTTATAGCGATTTGTTTATCAATTCATTGTGTTTTCAACTTTCAATTCAATCATTGATTAATTATTTTAATTATTATTATTATTTGTGTAATAAAGCCATAAAATTGCAGAATATTCTGCTGTTATTGCAGAAGTTTTGTACAAATATTTGTCAATTATTTTCACAATTAAAGCAACAATTTTCCGGAATATTCCTATAATGTTGTTATCAAATACTTGTGAATAGTTTTGTCGAGAGATTTGAGCAGAAATTCTTAACAATTCTCGAAAATCAACGAAAAATGTTTGCAATAATTATTTGATTAATGTTTTGTTTAAAATTGTATTTTCTCTAAAATTCCTGCAAAAATAGTGAAAATAAATAATTGTTTTGTTTTTCATTTCTCGATAACTCCTTGTACTCTGAGAGCGCGTAGAGTAAAAAGTACTCATGAGTGTCAGTGCCTTCATATCAGATCAGATCCGATGATTAAATTTAGAGATTCATGTCCTAGAGATAGCATCGTTGGGTTTTATGGACGTAAACATTGTGTAGGAGCAGAGAAGCACTGGTATGAATGACATTATATACACATTACACAAGAGGTTTAAGCAAATAATGGGAAATAAGTCAGAGATCTAATGGATTAAAGTTTGTATAAATAGTTAGACTGAAAGTCAGAGTAATCTAAACACAAGTGACTTAAATATAAGACAAGTATTAATTCTGTGTTTCATATAATGTCTAAATAAACAGCAAATTATGTCCTCAATTGAAATATTCATTCTATAATCCGGGTATAAATGAAATATGATTTTGAATTAATAATAGTCACGCAAACTATAAATCAATTGTTTGCAGACATCAAACAAATATTGGGTCAAAGACTGAGACAAACTTTCACTACTTTTTTGCTTTAAACAAATTGAGACAAATGTCATGACATGTGTTTCGAGTGCAAAATAAATGGATGTTTCGCACAAGTAGTTTGTTTTTCACTTTTGATATCTTAGAAAATACCGGATAAAACAATTATTGTGTTCACAACTGTCTTATCCTAAGCTAACAGTGCACTCATATCTATGCAGAAGTGATGCGTTGCTATGCGAGACATAATAGGAATATTCTGTATATACTGTATATATTGAGCACCGGTTGATAGAATTCAAGCTCTCTATGCGCTTATGGCTGCTATATATCAGTGCACATACACACAGATGATGGTATGACAGTCAGTGCCCGAATGATAGGCCCTCTGCTCAGTGCGAATGCTTAGGCAATAGCGCTCAATAAGCGCGCGACCAGTCTTTCAATCACATTACACACTCAAAACTTGTTGTGTTCATACATACCAGTGCCAGTGAGTGAGTGGTGAGTCTTTGCTGTGTGTGAGCACCAGAATATACAAGAAAGGAAAAGAGTATTGAGTGCCACACCTATTATCACCATTTGATAAATTCATATCATTATTAAAATCCATTATATATTTGATGAGAAACTAAAACATTTCATAACATATTCAACGAAACATTGAAATGATTTCAAATTCAAAACTGATGTAAATTTGATGTTCACTACAAATACAACACAACTATTAAGGTTTGAAAAAATCATTTAATAAATAAAATATTCAGCAGAAAATTACACAGCATTTGGAGGAGTCGTGAGCTGTTGTTAAGTAATAGTTATAATAATAATAACAGAATATTCTCTGCAAATGATTTTCTCTTCAACAGTGAATACACAGAATATTCTTATTCTTTATTAATGAGACAACGAATTGATATCAAAGATATTCTTAACTCTATTATTCTTACTGTCAGTCAATATGTAGTAACCATTCTGTGGTCCAAATAACTATCTGTCCGTTTGTCCGACGAAATTAAAGCCAACCATTAAAGAGTAATAATAACTTATAAGAGATATATTATAAGATGTTTATGTCATGGGCATCACCCCGGTCTATGGGTTCCGGTGGCTTTGGACTCAATCGGATTAAGCGAGTTGGCCGCATTGAACACAACCCGAAAGGATCAGGGTTTTGGTCAAAATTCTGCTATTCCTGTGCTATTGTAATATTGGCAACAATATTATGGGTTTGGGCGGTAATAATACACGACATCTACATTAAAAGAGACATCAGTTTTGTTATGAAATGTTTTTATATGATCGGCGCTACTCTCGTGTCTATCCTTATATTTGTTGTTATTGTTTTCATAACTATGACATTCCGACCCCCGCGGCGACACTCCACACCAGACGGCAATGAGCCTGGTATTGATGACCACCACCATCCGGACGAAGAACAGGTCTGATATATCTATTGATAAAATATTGATGTTTTATTTGATTAGTGTTTTAATTATTCATTTCACGGAATATTCTTTCAATGTTTGTGTTTGCGATAAGAATTTTAAATTATATTAAATATTTTTATCGTTTTTTTGTTGTTTTTTGATCAAAATTTAATTCAATTTTAGTTTTATTTGAAATTAATTTATTGTCAAATCGATCATAAATTTTTGGTTCAGTAGTAATAGGTTCAGAACTAATTTTCTGTTTAAGAAAAGACATAATAGTTGAAGAATTCTACAGAATATTCTTTCACCTCAAGTGTTGATTGAATTTTCAACAAAATTCTGAGTCTTTTGGGAATTCTTTTGTATAAAAATATAATCAATTTATTATAAAAATGTCTCAAAAGTGTAAACAATTTCATTCATTTTTGGCGATATTTTATTTTTCATTGAAGCAAATAATTAGTCATTAATTGAATATCAGAAACAATTAATTGTTATTATAGTCAGTATAACTCATATTAAATATAATTAGAAGAAAGGTATCTTTTTTGTTAATATATTTGACAAAAGGTATTAAATGTTAACATGTTTTTTTGGCTAAAGTTAATGGAAAGACAATTATTTTGTTTCCAATTTCAAACTAATTATGAGATTTTTGTTTTTTATGTTGAGCACTGGTATTACAAATAATATGTAAATTGAATTATATATTAGATAACAATTTTTAATTAAATATTGAGTTTATAAACAAAAAACTAATTTATTTTATGAATTATTTATTTAAGTTTAATGTATATTTACTTTGTTTTTAATTTTCAACAAAGCAGAATCATCAACAATTTCAACAAGAGCACTTCAACAAGTCCGTTGATATGGTGTCTCCGGTCTGAAGCGATACACCCTTTAAGAAAAAGGGGGTAAGATTTGTATGGAGTTCCTTTGGAAAGGGGAAGAAAAGCTCTTTTATATATCAGTCTTCAATAAATTGTTCACTAATTGTGAGCAATAAATGATTGTTTAAATCCAATTACAAGTCATTTGTTGTAAAATTTTAATCAGAATTTGCTTTTAATGAGTAAAATATCCTTTAAATTATTGTAAACAAGATATTTCTGTTTAATTTTAAATGATATTCAATGAAATACTACGTTATTTTGAGATTTATTTAACGCATTGAAAATATTGATTAAAATGTTTTTCAGTTAAGAAGAAATTGGGTTTTGAATGAAAAGAGATATTTATATTCATTAAAAGATTTGAATATTTCTTAAGCTATTGAATATTTTCTAACATTTAATTCGTTATATATTGAAGAAATTCTTAATCCCATTTATCAACGAAACGATCACAAGATTAAGATAATCCTTAAGTAACTGTTTATAAGATAATCCAATCGATTGTATAAATCATTTCTAAATTGAAATGTATTTAAATTAAGTGAAAATAATTACCAATTTTTGTATTAAATAACATTTTTTACTGTAATTACTATTTATGTTAAGAAAATATGATTTGTATTATTAATTAAATGTTTTGAACAACAATTTGAAACTAATGTATATTTTATTTAAATATTTTTACCTATAATTCAAGTTATTATTAATTAATGTTTTACTTCGTAAGTAATTTATATTAAATGTAATGAAAACTGAATGATATTTGCGATAAAATTGTATTGAATTTTGAATATAATGTTAAATAAGATTTGCATTAAAGTTGATGAAAATTATTGTTAATATAGTTTCATAACTATCCCTAAAATGTTTTAAATTATTGTTATTTGGATTAAAGTTTATATCAGAGTAAAAGATATTTCATAACATTTCAGTGTTTTACCAAAACTGATAAAAATGGAAATTTCATAACTAATCCGGAATAAACTTCTTATCAGAAATTCCTTTCACAGTGTATTTCACATAAAATATTTAAACAAATCCTTTGTTCAACAAAACACTGCATATTATTAGCCATTATTTTATAAATGCATAAAAAGCAGAGAATGTTTGAGAATATAACGGATTTTTGTTTTGTTTTTGAAATGTTTTGTAAGAATTTGAACAAAATATTTGGGAATAAATCAAATGAAATGAAAACACATTATTAAAAATCAATGAATTATTGTCTCAAATGTCAAAAATACTTACAATTAAAGGACGAAAGAAAAGATTTCATTATAAGAATTGCTTGTATTTCTGTGTTTCACAGAAAGAGTCTGACATTTATTCCTGTATTTTATTATCTCTTGTATTGAAGAGAAGAGAAGTGAAAAAAATGTAAAATAAAAACCATTTACTTATTGTTGTAATTGTTTATAAGAGACAAAAAACTAATGATTAAAATGATTGTTATATTAATGTTGAAACTAAACTGAAAACACTTTTTCAATAAAAAGATTTTCTGAAATCAAAACACAATTAAATGATTTCTCTTTCACTACAAATTCCCCATTAATACCACCTTTCCTTAAGTTTATCATTCCACTAAAACCACCTTGGTCCTCAAAACGGTTCTTAATATTTAGAATAGAATTCACTGAAAACACGTTCAAAGAATTGTTTGCTTTTTATACCAATTGTTGAAACAATAATTCATTTCAAATAAAATTCAAATTGATTTCACGTTTTCATTGTTTCGGAAATATATTTAATATTTAAACAGTTTTTAGTAATTGTCTTCAATTTGATCAAAAGTCTGATTCAATCAAATCCAATGAATAATTCAAACCCATTGTCAAACAAAACGACTGAACGGGAGGTCGAGAGCGAGTCATTGGCCGAGAGTTCGGACACTAATAACCGAATCTCTTATTATGAGAACATAAATCAAAATAACAGTCATTTAAACAATACTTCAAATCAAAGGACAGAACAAAACAATTCAAACAATTTGTTTAATTTTGATCACTCATTGAACTCACGGCTAATGTCCACCAGTGCTAACACTATACCACAGAACTGTGGCAACACTTACCCACAGATCACTTTCAACTCTCATTTGCCGGACATCAGGACATCGACGACAACCACTTCCTCTGAATCCCTGTTTGCCATCACTTCTAACACAACGACAGTCAATAGAAACACAACTAATGTTAACAATAATAGTAATAATGTTTCAAATAGTGGTAATAATAATCAGATCAGTCATACGGTGCCTATAATAGCACCGACACATCAACAGCACAGTCCTGTCATATACCCGTCCAATAACTCACAGAATTCACAGCAAACGAAACGCTCGACAAATAATTCATTCAATCCTTCCGTCAATTCATTCATTCACTCAAATGCCGAAAGTTATTCAAATCCCAGTCATTCAACGATGTATTCGACTACCGGTGCGAGCGTTGAGTCTAATATCAATTCAAATGCAAACCAATATCAGAGGAGTCCTCGAAATAATGACATCCGATTCACAAACTGTTTGCAACCAACACATCAAAACCCGAACCCATCGATGAGTCAAACAAATAACGCAAACACCGGCTGTTTCTTCTCAAACACTGCACCGAACACTACATTCTTTCCGCCGACAACTGCCACCCCTTTCCCGCCATTATTACCGAACGCCGCCTCACCCTTCGACGCGACCGCACCCTTCACTGGTGCGCACAGACCGCCGATGTTTGCCAACACTTTTATGCCTGACTTCAACACATCGTTCGTCAATCCCAGTGCTAACAACACTTTGCCGCCAATCGGTTCCAACTTTAATATAAACCCTTCCGTTAATCACAGCTCAAACACAAGTAGTGCTAAAACTCGAGACACCATTCCCTCGAACACAAGGAGTTCTTCGAATATGACTCGAAGTCCCAATCAATCAAAGCATTCAAAACTCAATTCAAATAACAATAAAACAAATTCTTCTAAAAAACAAAACAATAGTAAACATAACAACAGTTCCGACGCACAGAACAACCCGTCCTCTAATCCATCGGTGCGTCACTCAAACGACAACTACTTTTCAATGAATGATTTGATGTCTTTGACCACAACTACCCCTCAAACCAATAACCGCTATTCAAACTTCTCGGCCAATAATCAGACACACCCTTCGGGCCGACAACCGGCGCCCTCACCGGCCAGTGTCTCGTCTAATACTAATAATACTAAGATCGCGACCTCCAGTGCCGACACTTCGGCCTCATATACGCTGTTCAGACCTCAGTCCCAGAACTCGAATAACGGGTCGAATGTCTCAAATGTCGGCAATTTTAGTGTCAATTCATTGCATAACACGAATCGAACGGCCCTTTCGAGCACTCCATCAAACTTTGGGTCGAGTGCTGCACACCATTCAAGTCACGCAACGAACTTTCATTTGAGTAATATTTTTCCGGACATTAACTCTAATAATACCGAAAGTCTGTCCTTATCTCCGATGAAATTCCCGCCTCCGGTCACACCTGTAGTCCCACCCCCTGTCGCCCCATCATTAGGCCAGTCGTCAATGGATGTGAGCGCCGGCAGCTATCAAACACATCACTCTAGTAGTCATCACCAGAATCTATACCATTCACACCATACCAGTGCCCGAATATCTACGCCACACAACGCCTTCAATACTTTCTTCAGTTCTGGCACTTCGGCCACACATAACCCAAACACCCATTCCTTTGATCCGCACATAACACCAAACAATAGGACGACAACACAAATGTCGGGAATATCGGCCAACACTACACATACGGGCAGTACATTCACCCCTCCCTCCCATCCCCACAGTCATCACACCTACGCTAATATCGTTCCCTCTTTTAATTTTTAGTTAATTTTCATTTCAATTCAATTGTTGTTTAAAATTGTATTAAAAATATTGAAAATTATGTAAAAATTGTTTAAAATATGAATTGATTTTAAAAATAAATACTTTTTTGGCTTTCATTTCATTTTTAAATTAAATTTGGTTTTCATTGGACAGTTGGCTTTCACCGGACAGTTGGCATAAAACACATCAATTGATAAAACATTATTAAAAATTTCAATAAAAGAAATGAAAATCAAATAAATTGTTGAAAAAATGTTGATTTCATTCATAAAGGGATTGAAAACTGAAATAAACTTCAAATGAATTTATGTTTAAATAAAATCTAAACTATTATAAGCTT
>JAQGAT010000849.1:0-21899 GCA_034687845.1 Pantelozetes paolii
AAACCTATTCATAAATAACGTGAAACTTATTCACACTTTATATGAGAATAGACTTAAAACTCAATTAAACTTTAATTAACATTAAATTCAGTCATATTTTGGACAAAATATTAACAAATATTTGCATTAAAATCAAATATAGGGGTAAAATCTAAACTAAATTCAAACCCTTAGTCGATATAAAAGCCCAAAATTAATCATTAATTCAAATATCGATAGAAATGTATAAAAGTTTAATACAATTAAAGTAGTAATACATTCAGTGATAGAATATCCCTGGTCACTTAATTGTAAATATGTGCAAGGTTAGAATATCTCTATTAATCTTAAATAACTAGAATCAAAATTAAATAATCATTGGTTTTAATAGTTTTATCAATTTTTCAATGTTTACTCATTTAAATCCTATTGTCTTTAAAATGATAATTAAATAGTGCCGATGAAAAGAATGATCCTGGTTACTTAATGAATACAAAGTGATGCACAGGATCAATTTGTTTTATATATTCATTAAATTAATATTTAGACTAAAACATTACTTAACGATAAATTCAATGATAAAATGATTTCTGAAATAAAAATCAAAAATCTTTTATTCAGTGACAAATAATTGGACGAAAAAAACGCATTAAAAACACAAAACAAAACATAATTTGAATTTCATTTGAATTTTAATATAATTTTTGTTTTTCTACTAAAAATTAATTCACAATTATTTATATATAATATAATATATAGTAATAATAATAATAATTTTAAACATATTTATAATTTTCAGGCATTTGTCGGAGATTTTGAAGAAATAAAAAAGTTTTTTACATTTTGTTTCTCAAAACAAACAAAAAACACAAAAACTAAAACTAAACAAAAGTTTTTGTCCACAAAAACCTCTGTTTTCTTCAAAATTAGTTTAACTTTTGGTTTGTTTTGTCTGAGATTTTCAAAATTGAAATCAAAGTTATTGTTTGTATTTCTTGTGTTATTTATTTTTGTTTCATCTCTAATCCACACTATAATTGAAATATAAATTACAAATCAATTAAATATTTTAATTTAAAATGTCATTCAATTTTTCTGTTCATTATATGTATATATAATCCGAAACTAAGGCAACAATTAAATTGAAATTTCAATTTTTAAGTCCAAAAAGGTTTTGAGTTTTTGTTTTGTTTAAATGTGTTTTACAATTGATTTCTTGTATTAAATAATCAAACGTTTTCTTAAATACAGAGAGAGTTTTGCATTACTTTTAATCATAACATGTATTCATTGGCCGTTAAATTGAGAGCAAAATCAAAAACAATGTTTTCTTTTACCAATAATTGGATTCATATTTCAAACTCTTATTCAATTAAATCGCTAAACATTTTGGGCTTTTTGTGAAACGCTATTGAAATTAAAAATCAATGTTTTCTTTACAACTATTGAAATACAAAAAAACAATTTTCAAATTGATTTCAATTCTTCACTAAATATAAGTATTTTTTTCATCATTTAATTTCAATAACACTTTGAATGAGACGACAATTGTATTGATATTTGTATTGAGAGATGAATTGATTATTAGTTAATACATAAAGTGTTTTGTTTTGTCCTTTAATGACAAAAGTTTTGCTTAATTTTTCGCTAAATATTACTTAAAGTGTATTTCAATTGTGAATTACATGTCAGACAATGTCTCAGAAGAAAAAAGCAATTCATTAATGAATTGAGACTTATTTTTAGGGGTTTTTATTCACGTGTTTTGATAAAAGCTCTGAAATATTTGTTTCATTATTATACCAAACAATGAGACGAAAAGTAATATTAAGAATAAAATTACATATTTTTGAAGCGATTTATAGCTTTTTCTCTACAAAAAAGTTTTGTGTATTTTTTTGGTTACACTTTAAATACAATTTCATTTTCATCGTATATAAGGGGCATAAATGGCAATGCATTTTAAGGGGTATAATGATTACCACAGGTATTACTAAACATTATTTTGATAGCAATTCATGAATCAATGTTTTTATTATAATTATTATTATTATTATTATTGGATATCATTTCACAATATATTTCAAGCAATAGATTCACAAATGTTTTGGTAATAATAATAATAATTGACTTTTAATGCAATGTTTACTAAAAGTAATTAATAATTAATTAATTAATGATTTTATTTTCACTAAACTCTTGTTTTGCACACAAATTATATGATAGTTAAGTGCAGTTCAATAGGCGTTGAGAGAGAAAAACACATCAATTTATTTTGTATTTTAATTATTAATCAATTGATTAAACAATTCATTGAATTGTTTGCAAAAGTCTATTGAAGTCGAGAATTAAAATCATCTTTTTGTGAGAATTTTCATAAAGTTTTTCCTAATTTTAGTTAAAATTTCATTAAAAATAAACTAAAAAATGGCATTAAATTAGAAAATAAATGAATGACTAATAAAAATGGTTTTGTTTTTACAATAAAATTGAAAATTTTTTACTAAAATATCACTTATAAACAGATTTTGTATTATATTTTTAGTCCGAAGTAAAATGTTTTTGTGCTTTTGTTTTTAAAATACTAATTAAGTGTTTGTTAACAAATGTCTTCAAATTAAAAACGGATTTAACAACACTTTCCGTCGTAAAAGTCTAAACCACTGTTTGAAACACACTTTTACAACAACTCTTTTGTCTATAGTTTTTGAACAAATTTTTTTTCGGGAAATATCTTTTTGTTTACAATCTTTTGACACATTTTTCTTCAATGGGTTTTCTCTTTCAATAACTCTTTTGCAGTAATTTTTAAAATCATATTTCAAATCCAATCCACACTTTAATTGGGATCACATTTTCACTCAATGCTATGAATTGTGTTATTTGTTCACAAATATAGATAAATATTTTTATCAATCAATCGTTAGATAAGCAGAAAATCGATTGAATTATTGAATTAACAAATAATATATAATAAAAGACCGAAACATACGCTTAAATACTAGGCTTTAAATCCCCAAATATAGTCGTAAACCCAATGCCTATAATATAAGACACAGTTATGTAATCGAGTGCTAAATATATAGCTATTATCTGATTATATATAAGCAGTTGTTTAAGACGTTAATAACATTCCTATCTATGAATTAAATCAATCAATCAATTGATTTATTAGACGACAAGTAAAGCCAATAATTCAATCATTCATTCAATTGTAATAATAGTCTAATAATTTTGATCACAATTAGTGTTTTTGTAAAACAATTTTTAATCAAATATTTTGTAATTGTATTTCACTTTTTCTTTTGCTGTGGGGTTTGAGATTCATTTGAAAGTAGTAGACATTGAAAACAATTTTTATTATTATTTAGCCATTAGTTTTCAATGAGAGACCGGAAACAGACTTTTAAAATGAAAGCTCAAACAAATGTTTAATTGATTTTTTACTTTTCAAATGTATTTATTTATCGGTTAATCAAATGCAACAAAATATTTCGCATATAATGAAGTGTTTTTGACCACAAAAATGGGTATAAATGTCAAACAAATGAATGATTAATAAACAAAACTTTTCATCACTTATTGATAATTGACTCTAAATTTGGGCTTAATTTTCAAAAAACAGTTCAATTCTTTGCTAAACACTTGAATTGAAGCACAAATTATTGAAACATTTTCTCTCAAATCATAACTCATTTTCAACACTAAGTCTGAATTTAAAACATAAAAACAAAACAACGAAAAAAACTTTTATTTATATATAAATTGATTTCAAAATTAAGATTTGGTTTTTTATAAAACAACTAAATCAATGATTTGTCACATGATTTGACTCCTGATAAATAAAAACAAATCACAACAAGGTTTAAATACTTGAGTGAAGGGGGAAAAAAGCATACAATAAATGATATATAAAGAGAGAAATGTATTAAACGATTGAATAAACAAATGATTTGAGAGAAAAATTTGGCGCAAAAAACGCTTCTATCGATTGATTACATAAATCTGTTAATAAACTGCTGACCGGAAACACAAACACAAAAATTAAGGGGCATTTCCGGCGATAATACTAATCATCACTTTAGTACTGAATGTTTGCTTTTCAGTGCAAAACTTATAACTAAAACAATGGTCTGAAGAATGAGATAATAATAATAAACAACAAAACAGTAATTGAAATGAAATCTCATTTTCAAAACCAATTGTTTCACAAAATTGTTGACAAAAAAAAAATCTAAACACAAATTCAAAGCTGAAAAACAAAACGATAAACACTTTTGAGAAAAACACAATTGAATTGAATTATTGAATGAAAAAGTATTTGTGAGGAAAGGGAGTCAACACTTCAAACAAACAGTTAATAAGTTTTTGCTTTTGTTTACCGATTATCAGATATTTTATCGCAATTTTAGTCATAATTTTGTTTTCATTACTGGAATTACTATAACAAACACATAATCTCTCGCTCTCTTTATGCCCAGACCTGACGGTGCGTCGATCGATGGCTGACAATAGGTGGGGCAGACGATCATCAACCGATCAGACCCTCCGCGTAATCGCTGAGATCTGACTCGTCGTCCGTTTCATAGCCCGAAAGTAAACCCATCTCTTGAATGTCAAACACGTCTTCGAGATCCAGGGTTAGGAGCCAATGGCTGTCATCCCTGACCTCTAAATAGTTCCACAAAAGCATATCCTTTGCCGAAGAAGAGAGAAAATGAGAGAAACATTAGTTTTGAATTACAATTGAAGTGCAAAATAAGGGGTAAAAAAGGGGTTTTAACAAAACAGAAGTGCTTTTGAAATGAGAAATGAAAATCAATTTCTGTTTTGCAAATATTGGGAACTCTTTTGGGAATTAAGTGAAAGAATAAAACAATTGATTGAATAAAACATCAAAAAAATTGATTTCATTATTAGATTTGATGGAAAATAATGATTGAATTAACGCTTAATTAGACATAAACTCAATGTTTTTCATCCGAAAAAAACAACTCATCATTACTGCTAACAAATCACTGATTTCTAACCCAAACCCTGAATAAAAACAATGAAATAATGAAAACACGAAACACTTTCTGACAAAAAAAGAGAAAATTTATTTTCCATCAAATAAAAAGACAAAATATTTAAAACAAAAGATCACTTTTTAAGCAATAATTTTCACAACAATTGGTTAACAATTGACTAAAAAATAATTTGAATTTCAAATTTGAATTTAAAAAATAGTTTTTCACTTAAAAACATGATTTAAGACGAAAAATGGCACAAATTTTAAGCAAATATTTGTTTTTTTATCAAAAAATCATTTTAAAAACGAGAAAAACAGTAATGAGTTATAAAAATCACAGTTTAAGTAGTGATGAGAAAGTGAGGGGTAAAACAAAAATCACTCTTAAATTAATCGATAAGTAATTCAATCATTGATTTCTGTATTCAAAGCAAAACTGTTCATCAAATCTATTAAATACTGAATGAAAATCAATTACAATTAAAAGCGCTTAAAACAGGGGCTGAACGCCAACATTGACAACAAAAAGGGGTAAAAAACAAAAAACACACAAAAAATGAAATTTAAAAAAGTATTGCAAAATATTAATCTTAAAAAAGCATTAAAAGGGGTCTAAAAGTGGTTATAAATTAATTTCAAACCCCTTTCACTACAAAAAAAATATCACAACTAAATGAAAAGGCATTGGAATTGGAAACTACTGTTCACTCAAAAGGGGGTGACTATCAAAAAATTCAGGGGGTATTCGATAAAGAAGGCCAATCAATACCCGGAGCGTTTCCAGCTCTCCGTCGTGTGCCTGACGGCGCCGTTGTCTCGGTGGAGGCATTTCCGCTTTACGGCCGTCCGGATAGGCGTGCAGATAGAAACAGGCGCCGGCAAAAGGACACTCTCCCTGACCCTGTTTGAAGTATTTGCAGGGCTTAGTGCTCAGCGCCCTCTTATACGAGTCGATCAGCTGTTGCTTCTCATTGCGGTCGTCGTACCAGTACTTGGAAGGGATGACAAAGTCTGAGGACACCCGACACTCAGGACAGGCTCTGCAAAGAGTGAGACAAAGAGTTAAATCAATAGTCAATCGATTGGTAACTAAAACAGTGTTTTCATAAGCATTAAGCGCTGAATGTGTTTAACGAAAGGGAAAGGTATTGCGAGAGAAAAGTGAGTGAAAAGCGCACACAAAACGCTTATAAGACCAGAAATATGATAACAGTTGACGGATCGGGTGGACAGTTGTCTTTAGGCATTACCTGATGGTCCGGTTATCAAACTGTTTAGTTTGTCTCCATTTCCTAATACAACTCAAGCAGAAGATATGCGAACACTTCTCCAGAATACCGAACCGGCGCTCAGTTATGGGCTCCTTCTCGATGACAATATCCATACAAATACCACAGGCTTTGTCTAAACTCCTTTGCACTGCAAACGATATCTCCATTTCTCTCTCGTGCTCTTTAATGCATTCCTAGAAGAGTAGACAATAGATCCAGGGTTAGTATCAATAACACACAAATACAGAGACAGTGTTTACAATAAAAACAAAAACAAATTGAAAGCAAAATAATTGCTTTCAACTAAAATTCCCCTTAAAGTGGGCATCAGATTACAAAATACCCCTTGTTTTTGATGTTTTACAGCAAAAACAGACATTTATTTTGAAATTCATCACAAATTTTGAGACAAAAATATCCTTTAATATTGAAAAACAGCAAAACATTCAACAATTTTATCGATTATTAATTAAAACCAAAATTTTAATGAAATTAATGTAAATTTGAATCAAAATATGAATAAACAATAAATAAAATAATCAGTACTTACATCAAAGTAAGGGGTATTTGGGTTAAGGTATTAATAGCCGCTTGAAATCAAATTAAGGGGTCTTTTGAATAGAAAGCTAATTGTATGACTAAATACTTAATAACCCCTTAAACATCCCCTTAACTAAAAAATTATACTTTCAATGAGACAATAGTTTTAATACAGTATTAAAATAAATACTTAATTATTATATCAAACAATAAAACAAATTATTTCCTCAAAGGAGTCAACAAAAGCCACAATTGATTGCAAAAAGAGTCTATAATTTTGATCACAAAAAGAGAAACAAAAAAACTATTTTAACATTCAATTCATAAATGCATTCAAAACTTATTGTTAATCAATGTTAGACTCAAATGTATAGCAGATATGAAACACAAAAGCAATTAATTTCCTAAACATTCAAAATGAAAACCAATTTTAATAACAGAGAGAAACAACAGATAATTCAAAAACTATTACTTTATGTGAAAAATAATACTAAAAAATATAAAAACAAAACAAAATATGTTTTATTAATATTCAATAACAACTGAAGAATGTCTGCAAAACTCTACTAAAGATTTGTATCTCATATTCAAATACATTTGAATTATTGACAAATATTTATAGACTTTTCGCGAAAACCAATAAAAACTTAATTAAAAATAATTCAAATTTTTGGCCAAAAGTCTGAATAAATTTCAATTCAAATGCAAATCAAACACAAAATCAAATCAAATGTTTGAATAAATTAAACAAATATTTGAGTGAATAATAAAATTGAGTGCAAAAATGTCACTGAATATATGATTTTTGTGACATCAAGTGAAACACAAATGCAATAAATAATATACTAATCATTAGTAAGAGAGCACAAAAACATTGAGAGAATTAACACAAATACTCAAAACATTAACACAAATATCGATCAAAAAGATAGTGTTTTTCATTAGAAAAGAGAGAAATAATAGATAAAAAACAGCAAAAAATTTTTGTATCAATTGATAAACAAATACCAAAACACCTGAGCGGCGAAAGTGTTACGCAAAAAAAGGGGTACAAAGAAAAAGACAAATAAAAACTTAAAATTGAAAAATAAATACTAAAAAACACATTAAAACTGATTTCACAAACAGTTTTACAATCGCTTTGACACAAAAACAATCGCAAAATAATTCACATAAAAACTGAGAAACGATTGAAATATTGATTAAAAACACACAAAAAAATATTTAAACAAAAACTCAAAACAAAAACAAAAAACATTAAAAACTAATAAAAACTTTTTGCTTACGTCTCTGTGTTTGTTCTGTTGGTCAACATCTTCCGGATGGAGACACGACCGGCCGCACAGGTCACACACCAAGCCGTGCGTGTAATGGCACTCACCCTCAGGGAAAGGACAGACACCGTCTATACTGGTGACCGCATACGGACAGAGAGTTTTAGTCTTAGAGGCGCCGGTAGTAGTAGTAGTAGTAGTGATGGGTGTAGTAATTGAGCCACACTTGGACTGATTAGCAACTATTAAGTCTTTATTGGAGGCCATTTGGGCGTAGGTTCGGCTACCAGTGCCCGCCTGCGAGTCGGCCGCACACTTCTGGGACACATTGGACGTTAGGAAGGGTTGTGTCGCTTCAGAAAAGCCCGAATCTTCAGAGGATTGACGTGAATCTGTTAATAGACTAGGAATTGATGGTTGGTTTGGGTGCTGTTGTGGCGTTGAACTAAGCACTGACTGATGGAAAGGTACTAATTGTGGTCTAATTTGATTCTTAATTAATTTGCATTTGCTTTGAGTCACTTCTGAACTAATATTATACGTATTGTTAGCTATTATTGTTTGAGGACTTAGTTCTGGCGTTGTTTGAGGTATTGTTAATCTACTGGTGCTCAATGGGCTACACTCTGGTTGAGCTTCTAAACAGTATTGGTCTTCGGCTACCGGTGTGGCGGCGGCGGCCGTCAGCCGATGGTTCGCTAGTATTGATGAGGCGTCCGAATGAACGAATCTATTGGTGTGAAGAGGGTTTGGGTTTAGTTTTTTATTTCAAGTGCTTTATTGAAGAAAAAATATTTTGTATTTAAAAAATGAAAATTCAATTGAAATGCGAAAAAAGTGATGAAAAACCTGAAAATCAAATCAAAATCTGAAACCAAAATAAGTGTCAAAATATTTTAACAAACATTTTCTCTGCACTAAAACTCTCAACAGATTTCATAATCAATTCAAAAACAAAAAGACATGGAATATATAAAAACTTTTATCAAAAGAGTAGTCATAAAACAAAATTCAAATTATTTTACAAAAACAAACATTAATTGAAAATTTTCATCGATTTTTGCGTTCATATCACTCAACACTTGCCGTCAGTTTGTGAAACACGAAATCAAACAGAAATAACATAAATTCAAAACTCATTAATAAATTGAAGACAAGAAACACCAAAAATCAGATACAAGTCCGCAAAAGCAAACAAAAACAAACCCTTAAAAACCCTGTCCATTGGCAACAAGAAAAACATGAGATATCAATTGACAGCACTGACAGCAAACACCCGAAGCACTTAATGAACAGACAATAAAAATGAGACTAAAAATGACCCCAAAATGTAATAAAACAATACTTTTAGTGATAATTAAAACTTTATTTATGAGTAAAATGAATGCAAAAAATCAATACTTTTTTCATAAATAATTACATTTTCTCTCAATTATTGCTATAATTTCGGACAAAAAGCAAAAATAGATTTCACTTAAAGTAATTAAAACCACTTTTTGGGATAAAACCCCTTTTCATAGACAAACTTCGCCTTAAATTCATTAAAGGGTTAGTAATTAAATGCACATAAAATCGCGTTCAATGTTAACCTGACTATGATTTTCAACGATAACATATGGTTCTGGGATTCAAGTGAAACGTCAAATCGCAATGAATTACAGATTTTAAGTGAAATTTCACATCAATTTCAGTAAAACTTTTCATTTTTCAAACCACAAGTGATTGAAACCACAAATTCATGAATGAATTAAACATTAAATCAAATAATAATTAATTTCATTAACCATTAGTTAATAAAAATCAATTAAAAGTTGAAAAATATGTGAAAAAGTGTTGAAAAGGATAGGAATTGAGTGCAAAAAAGTGTGAATAATTTTTTAACACAACTTTTTAACTATAAATAAAAACCAAATAATTATGAAATCAAACGACAAATCATTAAATATAATCAAATAATGCGACAAAAAATTGGGACAAAATCTGTGCAGCAATTGGCACACGATTTTCTGCAAAACATAACCCTTAAAACATAGATTAAACACTCAATGGAAAAGCACCTGAAATATCTCAAATCGCTATTTAATATTCAAAAATCGCTTTCACATTATAAATATCAAAATAAATCTCTGAATAAAAGACATAAATAATTCAAAAATACTTTTGGAGAAAATGAAAACTAAATTTAAATCAAAAAATCAATGAATAAAATAAAATTAGAAATAATTTATAGGAAATTAAAATTGAAATCAAAACAACAAAATACACGAAAACTGCTCTTCACTGACGACAACAGCAAATTATGAGTCAATGGTATTCACACAAATGAAATCTACTTTTCCTCCAAAAACTGATGAGAAATTAAGTGTAAAAAACAAAGTTTTCAGACATTAATCAAAAAATTTCCTTAAATTCAAAACAATCTTTATATTTAGACATTGAATGTGAAAACTGAGGGAAAAAACAAACAAAAACTCCACAAAAATGTGAACAAAAAAAATCAAACGAAAGATAAGCGCAAAAAACTCCAGAAAACAAGTAATGGATTGAAGTTTTCAATGGATTTAAACTTATTTTTCTCATTAAAAGACACAAAAACTAATTGAATATCAAATATGACATCAAATCTGGAGAAAGAAAAAAATACAAACAAAAAGTCTTAACCGAAAGGAAAATGAAAACAATTATCAATGAAATCAAGAAATTCAATGCAAAAAAGGCCGCTTTAAAGCACTGGGAACTGGGAATGACATCATCAAAGCACCAGAAAAATGGTTTTCAATTACAATTTAAATATCAAAAAATCAGATCAAATATCAAACGATGGAAAAAAACTATTGATTGACTCAGAGCTCAAACTAAACATAATTGTTGAGCGAAAAGACTAAACGAAAAACTAATTTCAATAAAAAAACAACTGTTAAACAAATTGTTATCAAAATTGAAGCACCAGTGGAAACGCATTGCAACTGAAGAGAGACAGCACAAGCAAAAAATATTTCAGACTTTGAAACACTAATTACTAATCATTTTATTTGAATAACTATTTTATCGGCTTTTCGTCTCTAAACTGATGATTAAATTACAGACAAAAACACATTTCAAATGAAATGCAAATCCAATGCAAACATCAAAACAACGTTTTCTTTCAAACATCAAGAAAACAAAAACCTTAAGCCAGGGATTAAAACAGGGTTTGAAAAAAGCATTTCCTTGAAAACCCCCTTAAAATCTCAAACAACAAGAGACAGGTATTTATCCGTCAAAATAATAACTACAAGTGTTTTGGAGAAAAGGATTTGAATATAAAAACAGTGAAATAATTGCATAAAAATTGTGGAAATGTATCACAAATTCAAACGAAAAGTCAAATCAAATGTTTTGATAAACAGTTCAAACATTTGTCGACAAAAAGCACTAATAATTCAAACATTACTTCAATTCAATCGACAATTAGTTTGAAAAATGAGTGAATTTGTGACAAAAAAGGAGACATTTGTCACGAAATCTGTGATTAGTTTTGGCTTTCAATTCATTTTTGTTTCAAATCAAAGAGTAATCACTAATTCATTATTAAGTGGACAGGGATTTAATGGACAGACTGTTCAATGGGAAGGGTGTCTCGAAAAAACCAATTTCAAAATTAGGGGCAAAAAACTGATTGAAAACATTAGATTCAACTCAAGTGTAAGGAAAGGCATTTGAATCGTCAGTGAATCTAGTGGTCAGTCATCTAAGGGACAGGTAATCATAAAAAACGACAACTCTATGAACACATAACAGGAATCACAGAGTTTAGGGATCGGAGGACAGGTAAGCGGCGGCAGTGGACAGGGATTAGTAAACAGTAAACATATGGACAAGTAGTGGAAACACTAGATTAAAGATAAGATAAGCGGTGCGAGTGTTTAGTGAGTGGACAGTCATGTAATCAAGTGAACAATTAGTTGGCCATACCTGCAGTCGTCGCCATACATACAACGGGACTGAAGGTTATACCAGCAGACGCTCTCCGGTATTGGCACCGATCTCTGGTCATTGTGTGAGAACTGACACCTATCCCCGTCACGACACGAGCCCCTGATATGAAACCTAAAAACAGGGGTAAAAAAGGGGTTAAAAATACAAAGCACTCGAAAAACACAATTGCAGTGAAAGTGAAGTCAAAAAAAGGGGTTTAAAAACAAAACTACACTAAAAATGGGTTCAAAAACAAAGCCCAACAAAAAAAGCCCAATCATTGAAACTCAAAACCCAAACCCAAAAGCACCAGACGTTTAATAGGCGACAAACTGCTGGTGCAAACACAGGGAAAGGCATTATTTCACTGAAACCATAAGTAAATACAAATCTATTTTGCGTTCAAAACCACTCTTTCTGTGATATTCACCACAAAAGCTAAACAATTGTCTCCTTTCGGAGGCCACTGTCCACTACCAGTGCACTGGTGGTCAACTCACCGACAGAGTAGTTGCTTCCTGTCGTCCATTAGGGGAACAGTTGGCTGTGATGTCTGTGCGGACACACTCTGAATGGCATCCATTTCTTACACCAAAACACTGTGTATTCAATGAACTGTTGGTTACGTTTGTGTCACTCGTAGTCACTGTTAATAACTGAACGCCAACTCAAACAGTAAACTATGAAAACACTGGAGAATAAGGCGATTCGGGTCTCACTTAATAGTACGTACACTGGTTTAGGAGGGGTGTGGGGGTCGAAACTACTGAAGAAAACATTCACGAATCTTCATTAAATAAATAGATTCAAATAACTTACCAAGGTCAGTCTACTGTTGATAGACACAAACAAACTCTGATGGCGGTAATCTTATCTTGATCAAAATTTTCACAACAGTATATTTCAAATGATGCAATTGAAGAGCACTGGCAAACCATTCAGTCTAACGTCTATATACTATTTGAACTGAACTCTTATTGACAGCTCAACAACAATAACGTCAACTATTGTTGAGCGCTTGAACTACACCTGCAATGCGTGCGCTCTTCACTGACTTTTAATTGTTTTCTTCTCAATTGATAATTGCGTTAAGGATTTGCAAAACAAGACAAACATTTTATATGCATTTTAAAACTCAAAATACTCTTTACTTTTTGAATGCAATCCTATATTCAATGGTTAATCAAAACACACCTAAAATCGTAACACTATTTGTGGGAACGAAAGCCTTAATAATGATTTCATTCATAAATAACGTCAAGAAATAAATGATTGAAAATAATAGTGAAAATCAGTGAAAACATTGTAAACATTGAGTGAAAAACCGGCGAAAAAAAAGTGATTTAATTACTAAATTGTGCACAAAATTAGACCCGGATTACAATTACCATCAACACTACACTCAAGCTCAGTTTGGAAACAAAAATATGAACAGAAATCTGAGTAAAACAAACAAATTATTAATCAATGAATGCATTGATAGCTCATTACTAATGACGTGTAATAACATCAACAGTAGTTGTAATCATAATAACAGTTATAAAAGGCTTTTAAATGTTTTAATAGTTATAATATTTTTCATATTATTATTGCTATCATTGATACCAATAACCCAGTCATCACTGCCACCCCTTCCCGACAACGGCATCAGGTCTTCAGCCAATGATAATCGACTCAATCTCTGCCAGAGGTGTCAAGTGTTGACCAAATCCTTTGAAAATGTAATTTAGTTTTTGATGTTTTTTTTAATACCCCTTTGAATCAACGTTTCAAACACTAGACTCCATACAAGAAGTACATCACCTAAGCTGTAGCTCCGGGTCTATTGGCCAGGAGTTGTGGTTTTGCCCCCTTTCTTAAGCGCTTTCTAATAACCCTTTCCTTACTATTGAAATCCTGTTTTCTATGCACTGATAGTTTTGATTGATTTTATAATGAGTTTAGATTTAAATCAAACACAACTCTTAACAACACTTTCCAAACCCCCTGTGCTTTGGGTTTATAATTAGAGCCCCTTTTGATTGATTGATAGCTTTGACCCAAAATAACCTGAAATTTGAAGTGAAATCTGGTTTTTAAAAGTGCAAACAATCGTCTACTCTATTGACGCATAGCTTGCAAATCAATACCGTTATTGAATAGCTAACTGTGCTGTTGAGCACCGGATAGTCTCCGCTATTGAAGCTCTAGTTTTGAGTCCAGTGTTTGAACTGAAAATAAGGTCTTATTTCCTATCAATCTATTAAAAACAGTTGACTTTAAAACTGGTTTACAATTCATACCATAAAAACTAACCAATGTTTGGGCACCGGTAGGGTCTGGAGCGTACCAGTCGTGGCAAATACGAGGGCGGAGACACTAATTGGGAAGAAAGCAAATTAGGCTCTTATGCTAACTCTGAGATCAGATTAACGGAAATCCAGGAACAGTTGTGTAGTGAACTGAGCGCTGGAAAGGATCAGGTAATCAATCGCACCCACACTTCACTCACTAACCTATTGCCCAATAGTGTCACCATTTGGCCGAAGAATATGAGCCCCAAATCGAGAACTGGTGGTTCACTAGACGCCAATCACAGCACCAGTCCCTCTATGACTACCTGTGTTTGGGTCAGATGAAGGCCTGTTGTCCTGAAGGTCATTATGGTTCCGAGTGTAAGCCCTGCACCGGCTTTCCGGACAATGTCTGCAACGGTCGGGGATATTGTGCGGGCAATGGTTCGCGTGACGGCACCGGTAGATGTGTTTGTGATGAAGGCTTCGCTGGAATTGATTGCAATAAATGTGAGAAAAAATATTACCAACACTTGAATGAAACGAATGATGGGTTGGACTGTCGTCCCTGTGATAAGTCCTGTGCCGAGTCGTGTCGAGAGTCAGGCCCTAAAGGCTGTCATGTGTGCGCCGGTGGGTTCATATGGGACGGCGACTACGGCTGCATAGATGTGGACGAATGTGTGGACTTAGGCGTCAGTCCCTGCGAGTCAAACACCTTCTGCATCAATACTGACGGCTCTTTCTACTGCTATCGTAAGTGCATTTCATTGTCCTCCGCCTACCAGTGCTACGCGAAACCCCGCTATTACAGGCCTGAGCTCTGGTTCAAGTGCAGGGCTTTTAAGAGACTGTTTAAACAAATAGCGAATAAAAGGCTAAAGTCTTGAAAGTGTTTAACAATTCAATGGATTTTTGAATTTAATTTAATTTAAAATTTTTGTTCAAATGATTGAATATTTTTGGAAAATATTTATCAAATATTCTGTTATTTTAAAGCTTTTATTGATTTTACAATAAATTATATATTTTTCGCACAATTTTGTTGAAAATATTTTTTTCTTCCAAAAAACCCAAAACTATTAATAATTTTCATTAAAAGACATCAAAAATATTTTGTCTTTCATTCTCTGAGAACTCGTGTTTCAAATGATTTTGTTTTTTTCAATAACCAAATGATAAGTGAAATAAAAAATTGAAATCATTTTATCGATTAATTCATTGTATTATTGATTGAAAAAAAACACAAAAACAAAACAAAACCAAAATTTTTATCTAATTTTCTCTCTCTTTCTCTTAAAGAGTGTGACAAAGCCTGCGACGGATGCAATGGTGATGGACCTGATTCGGTGATTATCTCTTAATTACCTTTCCTTTTGTTACAACCATTTGTTGATCTCATTATGCAATCAATCGCTGCTATTGTATGACATTTTTTTCATTGCATAACAATTGTCAGTCAATTGTTAACACATTCTCATCTAATATATAAATCACAATCTATTTTAAGGGGGCGTAAAGCTTAGGAAAGATGGCCTTCACCTGTGAGAGCCCCTGAAGGCTTGGGTTTCCCTATAATTTGATATTTGTTTGAATTATGTTTACGTAATTATGATTTGATTGCAAAATGATATCAAAATCGGAAATCCTTTCACTATTTTCAGAAACATTTTTATCTATTATTTTATGATTTGATTTTCATTTCACTGAATCTTTTGCTCAATTAATAATCAAATGAATGAAATATCTCATCAATTGATGTGAAAATCACACGAAAACTGAGCCAAAGGTTGAGAAAATAGTATTGAATTTCATATCCAATGATAAGAATATTCTTTTGACTCAAAAATAACAATTCATTCAATCGTTTCTGTCATTCATTTCAAACAAAACAGTGCCTCAAATGCGCGGCCAATCACTACCTGAAGGACAGCATCTGTATTGATGTGAACGCCAACAAACGGGAACTGCATATATCAATGGCCAGATACGCCACATACCTGGGCTTATGTGTGGCCACGTGTATACAATTAATTATTTGATAATTAAATACAAGTTTTTTTTATTCAATTTGTGTTTTCAAATGATTCGGAACAGAGTTTTGAACGGAAAGGTGAACTCAAACACTAAATAAACATAACTTTCTCTTCAAAACTGACTCTGAGTTTGAGATTTGAAACTCATTTTCTTATATACTATTCATAACTGAAGTGAAAAATTAGATAATAATTGAAATTAAAGTAAAAATTATTTATTAATTGAATATAAAAAACAAATTAATTATAAAAATCGAAGACTAAATCGAGATAATAGGGGAACGGATGGAAACAACTGTCCATTAAATAACGGAAAAACTATACTCTCTATTGGAACAGTTGTTCCCCTTTTTTAAGGGTGCAAATCGTAGGGCAAATAAAATACATAACCTATCGATCGATAAATAGATTTAAAATCGGTTTAAAAAAATGTCATTTAATTTGTTTTTGAAAATAATAACTAACACTCAGTTGACCACCACTTCTGGTGCGGGCGCACAAAAAAAGACGACTTTCCGCCCCTTACCAGATGTGGGTCTCTCTTATTTCGCCGATTATTTGATTGGCTTTCTGTAGAGCCTATGAAAAGCGGAAAAACATTAACCAATTGACCAAAAAATTCACACAATTTTCAACACCAAGTCATACCTTAAGCATCTCCGAGGCCTCCCTGCGCCGGATGGCAATGTGCTCCGACTCTTGTAGGAGATCCCCGAACTGATCGTGTTTGTAGAGGTGAGTGACCAGCTCTGACTGGAGGTTGTCTTTAACGAAGTTCACCAGAAAGTGCATAATAGCTTTGGGAACGGTGTCCTGAATGCTCTTCCGGATGATTAGGAAATAGGACTTAATCAGGCGCTCAATCACTTCGCAGTCCCTCTGCTCGCGCGCCGACAGCTTACGGGTTGTCGTGTTTGTCGGCTATTAATCAACGAAAACAAGTCAATTGAATGCTTAAGATGTTTACAACACTCACCACTTCTGGCAACAGGTTTACGGGCTTCATAGGGGACTGGACTCGGGATGGGTTCAAAGCCATAGCACCCATATCTCCGGCGACAGTGCTCTCATCGACACCGCTATCGTGATCTCCATTGTTGTTGGCGCCAGCGTTAGGCCTGTTGTTTGGCTGATTCATGAAAGCGCCGAAAAAGCCAGAGCTGGCGTACTGTCCCTGCTCTGGACGGATGGGCTGATTAACAGGTCTACTGGCGGGCAATCTCTGGTCACTTTCGGCCACTTCTCGATTAGAGTCACTCCCTTTTTGGTTTAGTCGCAAAACGCCAGACCTCTTCTCCTCACTGTTCTTAATAAGGGTGCCGACCAGCTGTGCGTCATGAAAGTCCGGGTGCTTTGTGTTAATATACGCCAACTCAATGTACACCAGATTCTCGACCATTGAGTTAGTGGTCGGCAGCCGTCGCCGCAACAGTTGGGTCACGACATCCATAATGCGTTCGTGAAGTTTAGGGAATCTAAGCATCTCTTGCTGTGAAATAAGGGGTAAAATTCAATAATAGAAACACCGGTTAACCCCCCTGTCCATAGATTCGCACCTGTACTTCGACCCCACAGTGCTGTATAATCCGTTGCATCTCTTCGTGAACTAATTCAACGCATCTAAGACTCGGCTCTTCTAAGCGTCTGATCTGTCGCTTAACCAACAGTTCAAACGACACTTCGGGCACAAAGAGCGCCGGACGCGGACCCTAAGGGGCAGAAAAGGGACAATAAATAAACGGCAGAAAAAGGGGGGTAAAAGTGAATTACAGTGGCATTTCTAATGGCAGTCAATATATCAAGTGTTGTCAGTCCTGCCAACGGGTGTATTGAGTCCAGTGTTCGGCCGAACGTCTCGTGGAATATATAGCAGATGCGAGCGCCGCCGCAAAGCTCAGTCGTCTCGATATTACGTGCCGTTCCCTCAATGGTCGCGCAATAAGAGGACGCGAATTTGGTGATGATCTGAAGTAATGTCTGTCCCTATCGTCAAACAAATTGTATTAACAATTGAAACAATATTTTGCAAACATTTTCTCAGAATCTCTTCAATAAAAGGGGGTTTTTATTAAATAAGGGGTCAATTAGTATAAAAAGCTGACTGTCTTACCGCCGCCCCCTTCGGGTCCTCCTAACAGGCGATTAGTCAAAAGGGGGATAAAAAGTATTAATCAATGGATTAATAATTAAAAACAGAAATTAACCGAAATTTTAGTGATTATTGAAACACTGGTTAAACACCGACGGAAAGGTAGCTATTGATGGCATACCTGGTCATCGACGGCCACACCGTATGAGTTGAGTAGTGACTGAAACTGCGATATCATTACATTGACTCTTGTCTTAAGCTCTGGCAGACAGTCCCGGATGTGATGCATAAGAAGCTGTAAACAAAAGAAAAAGACATTAATTTCGGTCAAAAATGGCCTAAAGTTTCGGTCAATACTCGATTCAAAGTCTTTGCGAGATATGGCGACCCGTTTCTGGTGGCCAGGGATGGATACTTGCGCTGCAGGAACAGTAGCTCATCCTTAAGTGACTCGTCGATCGACTTCTTATTGATGATGTCCTGTTGGGATCGGTTGACGACACCAATGATTCCCAACTTAACGGGAATAACGCGACCGCACAGGACATCGATAGCATCTGTTCCGGCGTCCATAAGATCTAATTTAGTGATCACTGCAAGAGTGCGTCGACCTATGGATAGAAAAAGGGGTTAAAAGTGGTCTCAATTAATGGTCACTTACCGTCGGGATCGACATCTTTGGCCAATTTGAGAGACTCAGAGGTCGCGAAGTCAGTGTTGGCCGGAGTGACCGCCAATATGATTGAGTTCGGGTTAGAGATGTACTTAACAATAAGATTACGGATCTGGACCTCAATGTCCTCGGGTTGGTCACCGACGGGTACTTTTGTAATCCCCGGCAGATCGACAAGAGTGAGGTTAACCACTTTAGGGGAGAAGATCTTCAGATTAATAGGTTCCGGACAAATGCCTTTGTTATTCCCGCCCATCCTTTCCGTCTCGTTCTCTATCTCTCTTCGGATTTCGTTGAAATCGGTGTATATTTTGTTCTTTGTGTGCAAAAACTTCGCCCATTCCTCCAAATCTAAGGTTCCTATAGGCAGAGCACAGGGAGGTTAAGGTTATGTTAGAAATGATAGCAAAAAAACGAAAAAGTATTTGAAATTTCAAACAAATGATTGCATTTTCATATCCAATGCCTTCACAGAGAGCACAGGTATGTATAGAAAAAGGGGTAAAAAACCGCAAACAGTGAATCCATAACTGATATTAAAGTGCACTTCAGGGGTGAGAAAAGGGGTATAAAGTAATTACACAAAAGGGGTGTAAAAAGGCATTAAAATAGTAAACAAATAATTGAAATCCAATTGAAAAGCAAACCTTCCGTTGAATCCCTGACTGTCTTATCCTCTTTGTCCACATATTGTAGTTGAAGGACAAGTGGTCTTCGGGTGACAATACCGGCACCTCTGGGCAGGAAGTCTTTGCCGACAATGGACTCCAAGACAGAGGATTTGCCCGAAGACTGAGTGCCGACGACAACAATCTGTGGCAATAGTATGGCATCGGTTCCGATGGTGTTGAAGACGTCCTGCAATTTGTTGATTATAGGTATCAGTGCTTCCATTCTTCGGTGGTCTCGAAGAGACAATTATCTCATCATATGTTCAGACAATTAGACAACAATTAAAACAAACGATTCATTGATTTAATGCTAAACTAATGACTCGTTTCACTGCTTCTGCTGTTTATCTGCAGTTCAGTTGAAATAGCAGTCAATTTGAATGCAATACTCGTTGTGTTCGTAAACAACGTTACGATTAAAGTGTTGTCATATTTGTTCCCTTTTTGTGCACTTTTTTTGACTGACATTTCTTCTTTCATTTTAATTGCAATCAAAGCCACTTAAGAGACAATTAAAACCAGATTTACGTTTATTTTTGTTGTGTTTTGAATATCAAAACTAATTATTGTTTAAATTAATTAAAACCTTTAATCACATTATGTTTAAATCAGAGTTTAATGAACTTTTTTTTATGAGCTAGGTAACTTTTAAAATAATAAATAAACTAGTTAAAATAAGAATTAATCCAAAATAAACTCAATATTTAATGAAAATATCAATAATTGTGTACAAAATCTGATTAAAACTAAGTTTTTAAACAAAATATTTATATATTTCAAAATGAAATTCAGTTATAAAACAATTATTTGTTAATTAGTTTTACATTTTATTTATCAATCAATTTGTAACACATTTCTGTCCATTGATTATTATATTAGAGAAAGGGTTGGGATTTGACTCAAACACTGATTTCATATCAATTGTATTATTGATTGGTTTCAAACAATAATTGAATTTAATTATTGGATAATTGTTGGCCTTTTGTATCAAATGTTTGAACAGATCTTCAGTTATATTGCATTTTAGTATCATTTGAAGACAACATAAATGAATGCAATTATCAGCCAATGATTTGATCCCTAAATCAGTGATGAATGAGCAAGGGAAAAAATTTAAAAAGGCAAAAATACAACATTTCCTTAAATCCTTAAGTTTTGATAATGAAATCAATGTCTTGTCTGAAATGTAAACTAAATTCTTGATATGAATTGATCTCAAGTGAGGAACAGCTGATTGAATATCAGTGAAGAAGTTATCGTCGATTTCGCATAGAGTTAGCACTAAATGTGTTAATTGTTTACAATTTTTAATGAAATTAATATCAAATCCTTTACTCCACTCAATGTCCAGGGATCTAATGGACAACCTTTTTAAGTTGAAAAACAGATTCAACCGTTTGAATACATTTGGGGTTATGTTGGCATTAATACTAATAGTCAGTACTACCAGTGCTTGCAATTCAGTCAACATTTCCATACAATTAACAATTGACTCAACGCTTGCATCAAAATGTATACACAATTCACTGACATTTGGTATTTGTGCCACAAATTGGGGAAAAGTATTAATATTTGTGTTATTAATCAATAAAATACTTATTTTTCTCATTTTATGCAAAACTAACTGAAAGTCTGTCACAAAATCTGTGGCAAAGAATGTCTTAATTGACACCAAATTCAAACAATTATTAGCAAATACTTTGAAAACATTTTCATCAATTGATATGAATTTAATGTTTTTCAGAGATTTGCGATATTTTACAGCAAATCTTTGCACTACATGTGGTTCACAGCAAGTGAAGTGAAACCCAATTGTCTGCAAATGATTGCAATTATCTGTTAATGTATTCAACACTTCATTTGCGTTGTGAATGTAGTTATCAAAACTAATTTCAATAATATTTGTCATTTGTTTCAATAGTTTTGTCAGTTTTTCAACGTTTACTACATTTGAATTGTTATATCCATTAAATAACAAATTCTTGCAATTATTCCTATCTTTAGTTAAACATCGATTCACTTTAAGCACTGACTGTCTGTTGATTAGTGTTTGAAGACATCTTCTGAACTGTTTTGAGACACAATTGAGTCTTAGTTTGTCTTCAATACTGAGATAATTGAGTAT
>JAQGAT010000850.1:0-21868 GCA_034687845.1 Pantelozetes paolii
GACAGCAGTGGTGTCATGACCTGCAAACATAAAAGTGTCGACTTCTTCCCGGATGTCCTCAAGAGTTAATGAATTGTCTTTCAAATGAATGTCTAATAATAAGTCCAAAAACGCCAATCGTTTCCTCATTTTGTTTGAAGTGTTTTCACATGAATTCATATTTTCTTTATTTCCCTTATTTTCCAAAAACTTTATTTTCCTCTCATTTATAACCCTTTGAGTCATTGAATGAAGTATTTTCAGGTTAGAATTGAATTCTTTGCCCGAAGGGGTGAACCTGTAGATAAGGTTAGGCCATAATAAAGGATTTTGTAATCTATTAATAAATAAAGTTCCCATATTATGAACAGCATTTATATATTCCTGGTTCTGGTTCCGCTGTGAATTCAATTGTATACCCAGTGCTGTCTCTGGAAAATATAAAAGATAACATTATTTAGTTTCTTTGTATAATAAAAAATAAACCAAAATATACAAAACAATAATAAATACCACTTATAACATCCAGAGCAAAAGGGAACATCAACTTGGTAATATCCACATAATCATCATTAACAGAGTTCAGCAATTTTTTCAATAAAATATTTGATTTTTCATTAATAATTGGATTAAAATTCTCTAATATTTGAAAATGAAATCCAGGGGTTAATAGTTTCCTCCTTTCTCTCCACAAAGCACTTGAATTATTGATTAATAATCCCTTTCCTAACCAGTCGTACAATAATTGATACTCAAATGGTTTATCAATGTTAATATTGTTTTTAAGAATATCCTGAATAGTTCAAAATTTTAAAAACAAGTTCCGACAGTATCAAACAAATTTTATACCTTGGTCAGTGTATGATTGAAAATACAAACACTGGTTTGAGGTCCGACTTTGAATTTAAATATTCCTGATTTGTTGTACACAACAGACAGTGCTGTGAATATCTGTTCAATTGCTAAACAAATATCGCCAACAATATATTCAATATAAAATGATTTAAAAATCAATTTCAATACAAACCAATCACATCTTTACTTATACTTGTAAACCAGACTAAATCTAAATTACCAATTAGTGAATAACGAGGCGATGGGCCGGGTATTGAATCCAACAGTTTTTCAACTCTTTTATTCTTAACATAATATTTAGAAAATGCATAGAAAGTGAAGACAAACAACACAATGAAAACATTGTTAACATTACAAACAAAACTCAATATTAAACTTAAAATATTCATAATTTTGTGATTATTTTAGTTTTGTTTTTACAAAACTAAACATAAATTCACTTAAAAATCATTTTTACTTTTTGATGACAAAATACAAAAATATGTAAATGCCATCAAAGCATTATATTCAAGGTTTTCCTCCATCTCTATAACTGTCTGTTCCTCCCATATTCAAGGTGAATAATATAGTTTTTATTATTTTATCTTGTTATAAACAGTTGTTAGTCTGATCATGTAGAAATACATTCTACATGATACATTCCACTACTTTAAGTGTTGTCAATTTATAAATTGATCAAGTACATTAGGTATTGTTTGAGATATTATTAATTCACAGGTTGGAAACAAATATAAAAAATACACTCATGAAGACATCAATATTTTTATAAATACATAAAATTGATTTTGAAATATAGATCCTGGTGATTTAACTTAACATAATAAAATTATTTTAATAAAATAAACAAGGTCATTATCAGAAATCAATTTGCATAAATAAATAACTCAATTAATGTTTACAAAATTTAAACTCTTGTCTAATATTTCACTTTTAATTAATATAACGTTTTATTATTATTGACATTGAAATGAAATTCAAAGAAAATTGACTCTCATTTTGAATAAAATAATTTGTATTTCAAACTCTTTTATAATTAAAATGATTAAGAATTTGTGCACAAAATTAATGAGGATTTTGGAGTCAATTGTAATAATTATTCAATAATTTTATTATTCTAATTATTATTTATAATTGAAAGAACGAAGATCATTTTAATGCTGTTAACTTTATATTAATATTCATCTCAATTGGTATTATAGTTGTCATAATTGAAAATATTGAGCAAGGTTACATTGATTTGAGAGACGAATATAAAGATAAAAATTGGTTCAGCGCTCGGAATCAGAGTCACAACTACTCTAATATGACGGATCACATCAGTGAAGAAACAATTGTCATGTGACAAACCATTTAACTTAATTTCATTTGAACTGTACACTTTAAATTTCAATGCATTAACATTAATAATCATTTATTTTTTAAAATTAATAAATCGATTAATAATAGATTAAAGAATTTAATTGACCCTGAATTGTGTTTCAAAATATTATATTGATTAAATTTATTGTTAATATTTATTAATAATAGCATAAGACTCAGTGGTATTGTTATACTGTATTACAACTACAATACCTGTATATACTGTATAATTCCGATATTAAGCCAAGTATTCCCAACAACTATATACCAATCCCAACGTCAAAGCCAACAAAATAAATGTTTTAATTGAATGAATCATACTTTCCTGCCATTCCTTATATTTCCTACACTTGTGATATGGAATGGTATGGAAGGCAACCATTGGGTAAACAGGAATCCAATGGTTGGGAAACAAGTGATTGAGAGTGAGATCAAAATATTTTCTTATCATAAAACCCAATGAATTAATTGAATCTCTGATTTCAATGTAGTTATCCATTGATAGGTCAACAATAGTATGACAATCATCGACACGACTGTCACTAAACAGCGGAAACACTTTACTCAATGAGTTATGTTTGTCCAGTAATTGATCCAAAATAAGACAATCTTCAAATCCACAGTTCATTCCCTGTGCAAGGAATGGTGACATTGCATGCGCGGAGTCTCCCATTAGTAACGCTTTGTCCCAATAGTTATAAGGTTTGCATTTTGTGGATATCAGGGGCGAGGGTTTGGTAGTGAAAAATGTTTTGATTAACTCTTTTCTGAAATAATATGTTGATTAAAGTAAAGATAAGTTTTAGTTTATTATTACACTTACTTTCCAATCAAATCAATAGCATCCGGGAAATAGTGTTCAAAGAATTGTATCACTTGCTCATCATTTCCAATGGACTTATAAGCAGTTAAAGACATGAATAGTATTACATTGAAACTGTTGTCCAAATTAGGAAAGGCTATCAACATGAATGTGCCTCTTGGCCAGAAATGCACAAATCCATCTTCCAAGGCTTGGTCTCCATTAGACTTTGGTGGAATGAGTAGCTCAATATAACCATGATCCAAATACTGTTGACTGCAATCAAATCGTACAAATTTACTCATAATTCTCTTAACCTTTGAAAATGCTCCATCACATCCTATGATATAGTCTACTTTATCATGTATAATATTAGTTTCATCATTTTCCAACATAAATGACATTGCACCTATTAAATCATAGCAATTATATTTTAGTTATTATTTAAATTGGAACTAGGATAAATCATTTAATAGATAGTAAATAGTAGTTTAAATAATTGAATAAAGAATTTTACCTGAATTTAAATCAGCATCAATCAATTTATGATTAAATTTAACATGGATATTTCCATACTTTTCAGATTCACTTAAAAGCAATTCATTAAGAATTTGTCGATTTATTGAATACAGGTATTGATCTGACTGTCCGTAAGGGAATACCCTTTTATTGCCATTTATGTGGTGAACAAGTCTTGCATTCATTTTTATTGAATGATTTTTGACAATATTGTCTTCAATTCCTAACACTCTGAGAGCAAGCCTTCCTCTTTCAGACAAGGTTAAGTTTATAGACTTACCTGGAGAACATTTTTGGATGCGGGGATCAACTCTCATATCATAAACATTAACCTGAAGCAAAAGATCTCAGAAAATATAGATCGCAGATAATATCTTACATTATATCCCTTTCTTGCTAAAAAACATGAGACCAGTGCTCCGGTCTAATAATGAGGGTTAATTAAAAGTATATGGAAACCAAGATAATTCAAGACATACCGGTCCGGCACCCACAACACCAACAGTTAATACCATTTATGCTAAATCTTTTAGAGAATATTCAAAAACTGTTTGAATACTGAATGAAATGAAGCATAAAATCAAAATTACTAACAATTAATGAAAAGATAGTATTTATATATCCCTGGTATTAGTATTTGTTATTTCTTGTGCTGTTATATTTTATAATCCAAGAAATTGCAAATTTAGATATCATTTGATTATTATTTCATTGATATTAGATATTCTTGCTCAAATAAATTTCAGTTCCCACGCAATAATGAGCAAAACTACCTGCTATTTCAATCGTAAAATTACATTTCCTAGTATCCAGGATATCTGACGCAAAATTTAAGATAAGATATATTCAATACTTTAAAAGGTGAAGTTTATATTTTATGCATTGATATATCAATAATAATCCACATGAAACCAACATAAATATTTGCCTAGGATAGTTGTCACTTATTTTTTATTGAAATTCAAAAATATAATTCTTTTGTTTGTTTATCTTAATATTGATACATGATCATTTTGTGGATAAAATATAAAAACAATATAATTATAGTTAACCAGTTATAATTACAGTGTGTCCGACAAAACAATGTCTTAATTGTGTTGACATTTTTCAGTCGTAAGAATAATGTTTATGAATTAAGTGTTTACTATAGATATTAATATTACAATAATTTTAGTTGATTTCAGTTTTAAGAGTTATTTATAAGTTATTGGAATCAAAATACTGTGTAATTCAGTGAATAAAATTTAAATAAAAAGATATATTAAAAACAATTAGCCAGGAACATATTCACAGATTTTATTTCATTTTGTTATTAACATTTAGTTTGAAATTAAGATAGATGTTAGTTAATAGGCATTATGTCTTATTGACCATGTGTGATTGTAGTATATTGTAGTTGCTCAATTATAATTACAAAATCCGTAAAACAAATTAAAAGAAAATAATTTAAAACAAAAATAAAATTTTATTCAATTTTTTGATTATTTTAACGATATTTACGGTAAAAGTAAAAAAAAAGTTTATTTATATACAGTATATTTGAAAAACGTCTACAAAAACATTAAATAATATTTTTGAAAGTCTCACCAAAAGATTAATTAACAGAAAGAAGTATATGTGCTATCGATTAAGTAATTTATAATAAATAAAAGGGGTAATCAAGCTCTTATGCCATAGGACTAAGCAAGAACACTCAACTGTGTAGAAATATACATGTTAAATAACTGGAATAAAAAACAATCTCCAATAGTAATTTTGACATCTCAATTACTCCATCAATGAATTGACCACTCATCAATGATCCTTGGTCACCTCACAATTATACATTCAAAAAAATGTTTTTATAATAATTAATGTGTTTTTTTATAGTTTGCATAATAAGTAAAGTTTTTATTACTTAACATTAAAATTGAAATAACAATCAGAAAAACAGACGAAATCTCAGCAATAATACAAAAATTCTTTAACTATTTTTCGATAATATATTTTCAATGCACGCAATGTTTTCATTGATTTTTCTTTTGGTCCCTTAATCGGAGAAAAAGTCAATTTAAGGCACAAATAGTGAAACACTTTTGAGTCTCATTTCACAACTCATTTGTCGTTTCATTCATACCATTGAATAAAAACTTTATTTTCAAAGCAATTCTTTCACAAAAAATATAAATTACTATAGTTTTGAAATATAAGCAAAATGTGGGAACAATTTAAAACTCTTCCCAAAAGATATGACCAAGAATGGAATAGTGTCATCAGAGGTGTTATCTATCTAATATTATGTATAATTATGTTGTACCAAGTTATATTCTCATGCATGGATTATTACAAATACCCAACTGTAGTTCAGATCAGGATTGCAAAGGCAGAAAAAATGACCCTTCCCTCCATCAGTGTCTGCAGACAAGTGAAGACTAAAGAATATGCGGAGTTGTTGGCCAAAGCTGATGACACATTTGCAAAGGGCTGGGGAAACAATGATAGCGATGACCCACATGTTGAACATTTAACAGAAGAGATGGACAATGAGAAAGAGAAGGAAGCATTGGAGAGAATTTCCCATTACTTCGGACGTCCTGACACTAATGCTTCGTTATTTTTTAAAATTGTGTCTGATGATAAACTGAAGCTCAATTGTTCGGACGTCAGAAAAAATGAGAGTAAGCCCTGTGATGCCCAAACACCTGTCATCAGGAGTTTCACAGAAAAGCGCATTTGTTTGACATATTTCAGTCAATTGTATACTCCTATCAATGAAAGTGAAAACGGATTAAATATATCTGAAGAGAGTGACACTGAAAAGTCTGAGAGTAGGGAAGAGATGTTTGCATGGCTTCAGATCAATAACCCGGATAATGATATTTTTGTTTACGTTCACACATCTAAGTCTATGCCCGATATTAATCTATACAATATGGAGATGACCCGTTCCCGTCTACTGGCAAATGGCACCTATGGTTTACTTTATAGCAAATATACGGTCACTCGACTGGAAAAGCCATTCATTACTGACTGTTATAACTACACTGCGATGAGGACTAACAAAACCGATCCCTTGTCTGAGTTCGTGTGTATAAACGACTGTAAGAAGAAATTCTGGAAAAATAATACCCAGGGTGATTGCGTGCCCATTGACCTGAACTTTGTCATTGAAGGGGATGATAAACCCTATATAATATGTAACTGTACTGTCAAGAAATGTGACCGCACTTTGAATTACTGTAAAAAATGTTCCCTGGCTAATACCAAGGAATATATCGATTTTGCCCGGAATTGTGAGAATAGTTGTCGACCTGATTGTTATGAAGAGTACTTTAGGAAAGATATGTTTGAGTTGAAGGATGACTTCATGTTGAAAATGTATCAGAAGTATGACGTAGGTAACTACACTGAAAAGGATAGTATAGTATTCCTGGCTGCAAAGTACCAAGAAGAAATTTCTTACACACATTCACAAAAGATGAGTCAATTTGACTTCTTTGCTGCGATGGGAGGACTGTTCTCCTTATGGGTCGGCGCTTCAGTGCTCACTATCTACGATGTGATTCACGTGCTCTACAAATGCACAAAACACGTGCACAAGAATACAAGCAAAAGAAGGACATTGTTTAAAAATAAATTCAATGCACCGACCATTCAGTTGTCAAGGGGTCAGAAGATGGGAGCGGATGTCGCGGTGGCCACTCCCAGATTCAGACCCAGAGCACCGGAATATTATAGACACTATCAATATTATTAAGCACTCTATTGTTGCTTATCTTCAGTAAGAGAAGAAAATTGTTATATTTTATTTGATATTTTAAGTTTCAATGTCATAATAAAGGGTATATTTGATAATAGTCTTAAAATGAAGTGAATATTAGTGTTATTTACGTAATGTTAAGCAATAAAAGTTTGGATGAAATGAGAAAAACATTTATTGTATTCATTGAAAGTATCGCTCATTGAATGGAGAGAATAAAAATTCACTCAATTCTGACATTAGTTATAATAAGTCTGATATATAAAAGAGATTTTTTACGATTGAAATGAAAATGAATGCAAAGATTTTATATAATAATATAAATTACAGTAAATTTCTTCTTATATTCTTTCAAATCCATTACTCGATTGCACCCATTATTTCACTTATTTAGTAATTTATGGCCGAAAAGAGGACTTCAACTATAGTTCAGAATATTTACCAAATATTAACTCAATTTCTGAATACAAATAGTTTGGCATAAAATCCTAATTATAATAAATGGCAAACATTTTGCTGAAAAAGTTGTACAAAAAAAATAAAAAAAAATTGAAAAACAAAGTAAAATGTTCTTAACTTTAATTAAATACTTCAATTAATTAGATGTTCAGATCTCCCACCAATCGTCTATTTACTTTACAGTATGAGGCCTTTAGTCTCTATCCGGTGCTGTTAACAATGACATTGATGATATTGCATTAAAATTTAATTAACAATAAAATACATTTAATATTATGTAAATCTGATTAAATCTTTCAAAATTATAACTTAATTAATATAGAAATGTATTATTAATTCAATTATATGTTAAACAAAACCAAACAATTTTGCATTAAATTTAAATATCTGTTTTCAATGTCTGTGTATTTGAGATAATATTAAACAGAAATATATCCTTATATTCAATGATTTGTTTTGTTATTCACTTTAATATAACAAATGACCAAAACATTTGTGATTAAATGCTTACAAACAAATTGAAATGAATGAGTGCTTTGTTTTTTTTCAGTTTTATAAACTACTCTTAAGGAGAAAAATGTCAATAAAACTCATTGTCTTCATCTCAGGGGGTATTTCACATAATATTACTATATATAACGGATTTGATTTCTCAGATTTTTGATTACTTTATAAATTCAAATTAAGGGTGAATTTATCAAACAGTAAGTACTGTATTCAGATAATTTAATTCAGTTCCCAACCCCTGGATATCCTTTACCAAAGGAGAAATAAATAGCTTCACGTATTCCCCATTCAATATAAAAAAGGGAAAGTAGTCTTAGAAATAAAATGAAGTCTTTTGTGATCAAAAAAGATTAGAAAATTAGATCAAAAGACTTGTGAGCAGTGAAAGTAAAAGTGAAGGAAAGGGTGTATAAAAACATTTGATAACACGTATGGATTGCACAATAGATTCAATTTTCAACATATGAATAAACCATTGAATCAGTTGTGAGTAAATAATCTGTGATTTAAGTCTGAGGTTTAGCACTGATTATGAACTGAATGTTATATATAAAATGTATTTATTTTAATACCCCTTCACTTACTCACTGTAATCAACCCTTAAATCTCTAGTGAATTGATGAAAATATGGATACATTTCAATTCATATGAAACTTATATTTCAGTTATATTTTTCTCCCCCTTTCCTCACTTAAGATCATAAACTTTATGACATAGTTATGACCAATTGTTTGTGATTCTTGTGAGCGCATGACGTTTGGATGCTGTGATAGCACCTGCTGTTTAAGGAACTATTCTTCTCTGAAGAGTCTTCGCAAACACCTCAACATAAATGAGCAAAACTTAAACAAAAACTACATTTGTTTTCATTACTTTTCATTTCAAGTCTTTTAAAAGTGGTTTTTCCACACAAAACAAGAGTTCATATAAAAATCTGTACAAATATTACATTAAAAGCAAAACATTGTTTGAAAACACTATTATTTCAATTGATTTGTTTGAGAAGACAAGAGAAAGTGAATAATGTTTTTGATATCAGTTTTCAAATTCTGGAATTTATTGCTTATTTTATTGACTAATATTTCACAAACATTTCAAAAGTAAGTGTAATTCAATTTCGTAAAATATTTTTCATACCACCTGTCCAATAGTTTGCTCAAGAATTTCTACCATGAATTGATGATCAATGTAAAATAAAACAAAACTATTATGACATTAAGGGATGAAATCAATAATTATGTCAGAAATCTTCAATTGAAACACAATTTCTGCTCAAACTCTCACAGAATCTTAAGAATTTAAGATTAAAAATATTTTCAGACATAATATCTGATAGGTTTAGCATTACTTTGCGATATTAATCCAGATAACTTTAGTCATGCAAACAATTGTATCACAATCCTATCAAACACTCACTTTTATTAATACCCTCTTGATATTTGTATCAAATAAGTCATCAATTAATTAATAGTATATAATATTACGTTTAGTAATGAAAAATTGATTTCTTATACAAAAACATTAAAATTTCACCAAAAGTTTATTATTTGCGTTCAAATGGCGTAAAATAAAAGTTTCTGTCTCAATTTCGATCTGTCTCCGTCTATATAATATCAATCATACAAGTAATCAGTTTATCAAAATGTTTTATTTAAAAAAAATAATATAAAAATAAAATTTTGATTTATTTATTGAATTGTAATTTTGTTTCAATTTGATTACAACGGAACGATATGTTTGGGAAGGGATGAGTGGAAAACTCAAATTAAAATATATAGCTTTTGTAACACAACTATTAATCAAAATAGTTTTAGTTTTCATTATATTTTATGATTTTTATAGAAATATATTTTTATTTAATTTGATTTTAATCTTAATTCACAAAACGTATAGCTATTTGTAGACCAAAGAATAAATTACAGAATATTCACTGAATTTTATAATAGAGTTATAAAAACCAAAAAACATATAATAATAATAAAACTGATAAAATATTCACTACTTTTTGAAGCAATTTATTTATTTTATCAATGATTCTCTCATATCTTGTCATTCAATGGTCGAAAGCTTCAAACAATTTTTATGCAATGTCAATTTTTTATTTCAATATAGGTTTTACTAACAAACATATAGTTTTAGTGTTGTATAGTAATGTACACTAATATCAATGTTTATGATAATTTGATATAATATTGTATACAAATATGTGTTAATTAGTTTATAACTCTTACACCTTGTGCCTATATCATTTTATATCAGGATAAGTAATTACAACATTTAAAAATAATGTTAGATTAATATTATTTTTAACAATTAATTTAACTTTACATTTAAAAAAATATAAAATAACTTATCATATTTATCTAATAAAGTATTCTGAATCTATTACTCATTGGATACTATTTACCAAAAAAGCTAGACTTATATTGTTTATCCATTCCTTGTTTTCTATTATATTTGAAGCGACTGCTCATTCACTTCAATTTATTTTCAAATGTCTCATAACATTAGATACAGTTTTGATGTGAAAACAGGGTAAAAATGTAAAGAAAAAAAGGAACCCCATTACAAACAAATAATCAAGCACAGTACTTGTCCAAAACAGTCACCAATGATATATTATATCCATTTAACTCTGCCTGATATAAGACTGCGACAAATTATATAAGAGACGAGTGTTTGGGGTATTTGAGTCCCAAAACAATTCATTAAAACCTATTATTTGAGGTTAAAATCAATAAAAACACAATTTTTTCACTTATTTTGTGTAAAATATTATTAAAAAAAAACTTTTAATACTTTTTGTTGAAAATTGAACTCAAATTCAATTAAAATTCAATTTTCTTCTTTCAGATCGCAATCAGTTCACGATCTCAACCAATTGGATGATCTCCTCAAAGGCTATGATAGACGAGCTCTTCCTACCAGTCATTTAGGTAAGTGAACTACCGGTGCATTAATTATGAGATATGTTGTGAATTCAAGTCTGAGATTAGGTTTTTCTCTTTATCTCTAAAATACCTGTCTTACATAAAGGGGAGAACATTTACCACTGAGAGTCAAATAGGCGTTAATAATATTCTATTCCTTCTTAATCAACATTAAACTCAAGTCTTCTGGATAACATTTGTTGTAAACCAAGTGTTAAGTAAAATTTGGTTTTATATTTGCACTTAAAATAAATGCCTTAATTAAGGGGTGAATGGCTTTCACTTCAATCACTTAATTACCAAAAAAAAGTGCAAAATATTAGTTTTCATATTCAATATACATGTAATCATAATTCATTTAAATATATATTTTGGCTCAAATTAATTGTTGTCAATTAACCAAGTTTATTTATTTATATACTAGGTCAGATTCCCGCCAGACCCGTAGCCTTTGTCCTACTCATCACTAACATACCCGTCCCTCTTAACCCACTCCGCTCTCTTCCTTCTAACTTAACTAAACTGCAATTAAAACACTGAAACTCTTTCACAACAATTGAATTTTGAAAACATTTGAATTTTAATTGAATTTCAAAGCGCGTGCACTGAAATAACATTGTTGAGTTTTTTTTGTACACAACTTTCTTTAATTAATATAACATAAGATTTGCTTTGAAAATCAAAGTCAAGAAACTAATTACTCGTTTCAGATGTGTTTCACTTCAAAGGCATAAACAGTAATATTTATTTCAATTAAATCTTTCAGTGTTTTCGCAACAAATGATAATTAAGACAAATAACCCCTTAATCTATTGATTACTAGTAATTATAATTGATCAAATTATTTGCCCATTAATACTGCACAGGTATCCCAACAAAGGTCACGTGTGAGATATTCATCCGATCCATAGGCTCAATAAACCCGGAATCCATGGACTATGAGGTGGACCTGTATTTACGGCAGAGTTGGTACGACGAGCGCCTCAAGACTGGCAACGGGTCTCGAGCTCTGGATCTAAACGATCCTAAATTAGTGCAAATGATTTGGAAACCTGAAGTGTTTTTCGCGAACGCAAAGACCGCTGAATTTCAATATGTCACTGTACCTAATGTGTTGGTCAGACTGGAACCAGGGGGCAAAATCTTGTATATGTTAAGGTAAGTTCTTGCCCCTGATTCAAGTATTTGACACTTTTATTATAAACTGAGTAAACATTATAAAAGAGTTTTAAATGTATTTTTATAATAACTGAATGTTATTCCCAAAGAAACCCCTTATACAAAGGCCTACCAATGGTTTGTGCCCCTTATGATTTTATTGTATAGAGTCTATAGTATAGACAATTGAGAAACCTTTAAATGATTATCAGTTTTAAACTTTTTTTAACAATAGTTTTGATTCACTTTTGATAATCAAATCATTTCTTATTAAATCTTTAAATATTTTTGTTTAAACAAAACAAACCTTTAATTAAAAGTTATACCCCTTTTAAGAGTTAAGTGCTATTAATTGTAAAAATTGATTATAACTAATGCTTCCGTTGTAATGGATCACACCCTTCAGGGAATAACTATCTTAATATTAGCCCAATTAAGATAAAACTGTGAACATTACCAAGATCCATTAAGTGATACGAAAGTTGATTCAACAGAGATTAAATTCTAAACAAGCATTTTACATACAGTACATTTCAATATAATAGTACTCTCTCTCTCTCTCTCTCTCTCTTTCTCTCTCTCTCTCTCTCTCTCTCTCTCTCTCTCTCTCTCTCTCGTTTGTTTTTTTAAGTGACATAAAAATCATTGAGTGCTTTACTCTATTAGTATAGATTTGTTTTTTAATACAAATCACAGCTCAGGGTTAGTCCTAACAACGGATGGCATTGTAATGTCTGATACAATACTTATGGACAGTCGAGCACTGATCTTAAATATCAACATTCATTTCTCCAACAATTTATTGACTGATATAATCGTATATTTGCTTTGAATTACTCACAACAACACAACTATAAGCTATAAGTAAACTATAAGTTATGCAAAACTATTGACAAATACTGTTATATAAAGCGATAAGACATTGATTTTCGCTTAATATTCGCAACGCGTTTAAGCAATGCATTAATATTTAGACCATTGGCGGCAAATGACCGCAAAGTTATGACTTGAGTTGTCATAAACCTTTTCAGGTCTACCAGTTTCAGATGCAATGAAGGAAGGGATGCTCTCAATGGAAATATTTTCATTAATGCACTCCATTATCGTCTCTAAACCTAATGGTGTCTCAGAAAACAGACGTTTTTTATCCGTCTATTACATAAAACACAATTTAATACAATACCTGAAGTGAGTTGATAGATTCTGGACACACAATCAAGGTTAAAACTTAACAATAGATTCTCTAAAGTTACCCTTTATATCCAGATAAGATCAATAAAAGATTACATATTGTGTCACATAAGCAAAGACTACAGACGTCTGGAAAACAAAATATTAATGTTTTCTTTAAAATATGTTTTTATCTCTAAATAATATCAATCTATTTGTGCTCCTTTGGTCCGGAATGTTGTGTTGGACCTGGATAAAATATAAAGTCATAAATCCATTGAACCATAAATTAAATAAAACTATTTTTATTGTAAACATTGAAAAATTGATATCAAAATTACATAAATGACTTCAAACCCCCTGAATATCATTTGTCTTACTGTTTGTTAATGTATTGTTTTGATTGATATATCAATTCAACTGAAAATAGTTCACAAAATAATTAAAATTTAATTAAAATTATTGTTGAAAACCACAAATATCTTTTGAAAACCTATTTCAGAGAACAAACAAACTATTCATTTCACTAAATATTTTCAAAAATATTTATTCAAAAATTGTATATATTTTAGCGAAAAATATTGTTAATTAAGTGAAAACTTAACACAAAGTATCAGTGAATTTGAATGTCTGTATAAAATAGTATTAAAATATTTTTGATTTGATTAATGGTGTCATAAGTTTATGAAACTTTTGGTATGAATTTGCATTTATTTTTATATTAAATGATAAAAACATTTGAATTAAAATTATTTGATGACTTTGAAACTAAGTTCTCAATTCATAGCACTATTAATGTTAACATAAACTCATTCAACCAATTGCTTAGATTTGAAATTATATAATAACAGCAGTAAAATGTTTTATTCCCTAATCATTTTACACCCCCTTTTTCAATACCCCCTTAAATACTCGTCAATCTTAATTCAATTCCTTGTACTTTCTTTTGATTCAATTATTTAAGGAAAGGGATTGAAAGACAAAAACATTTTGTGTTTACTTAAACTTTTTTCTTATATATTTTTCAGACAATAATTTCTTACAATTGAAGTACTGTTTTGTTTTCGTTCACAAACTTACTTAAAGTAAAAGTTTATTTGTCATACATTTGGCAATTGAAAAGTGAATTCAAATTTTCAAATATAAATATTTAAAATCAAAATTTCAGTTTCAATGCACAGAAACTGGTGAACAGAAAGGGAAAAGTTGGAAACATCTGAAATACTTTATACAAAAAAAAGTAACAAAAAATCAAACAATATTATCAATAGATCTAAAACTAATGTAATAATCAATTATTTAGAAACATATCATATATGTTATTATAGATCTCTGAGACTGAAATCAGGGGTTAAAATGAAAATATGCTGCAAATAACACATTTCATAGTTTTCTCACAAAATATAGTATAAAAAATAAATTTTTTGCTTTTATTGTCAGTGAAAGTGAAATCCAATTTCAAATATTGCGATATAAAAGCAAATCTTTATTTTATTATTAACAACAAAAAACAGATCAACAAATCATAAACACATATAAAGATGAGTTATATTTCATTCAATCCTTAGACTAAAACTGCGTTTCTCATGTATGATGGACTTATACCGATATCCAATGGACGCACAGATATGTGGGATAGAGTTGGCCTCATGTAAGCCAACTGTTATTATTAAATCAATAGTTTTTTCATTTGTACTTATGTTTCAATCAAATGTCAATTATTTGCTTATTTGTGTCCAAAATATACAATTGATGTCTATTTTGATCTTAATTTTTGTGTTTCTGTCAAAATCAAAGTTTCAAAGACGACAACTGAGCTAAACCTCCAGTGGTCAGAATTATCCCCGGTCAAATTGTATGAAAGTTTAAAATTACCACAATTTTTGATCACTAATGTGAGCACATCTTTGTGTAAAGAGACCTTTCATATCGGTTAGTGTTATCTAACTATTAATAATCCATTTGACAACTAATCTGAACTCAAATCCAAAGGTGAATACAGTTGTCTTAAAGCTGAGTTCCATCTTCAGAGAGCACTGGGCTATCATTTGGTTCAGTCATATCTGCCGACAATACTAATTGTTGTCATTTCTTGGGTCTCCTTCTGGTTAGACGTGGAGGCAATTCCGGCCAGAATTACTTTAGGGGTCACAACACTGCTTACCATTTCATCAAAAGGTATTGAAGTCTTAATGAATTTAATTAATCAGTGAAACAATGAAAGAAAAATTAATTTCATTAATACCTTCATAAACAATACCCACTCTATAGGTGCTGGCATTCAGAGTAATTTACCTCCAGTTTCATACGCAAAAGCCATTGATGTATGGATGGGCGCCTGCACTACATTTGTATTTTCAGCGCTGTTGGAATTCACCTTGGTTAATTATTTATGGAGAATCAATAAAGTGGAACCAAAGCCTAGACTTAATTCATCTCAAGAGGTCATAGAGTTATTTAATAAAAGACTTTTTATAAGAGTTTATAGTTTTCACTTATATTTTGCATTTGATTTGAAACACATTTTTGTACTGAATTGCAGAAAAAAGGCATTAAATCGATGAATATTATGGACAAAAACCTATTGAATAACAGCGAAGATATTGAAACAAAAGTGATGACAATTGAGACAAATAGCAGTAAAACTCCGGAAAAGATTGATATAATCAGTCGCATAGTCTTTCCTCTGCTATTCCTTCTCTTCAATCTTGTCTATTGGCCCTATTATTTGATACTAATCGCACCCTAAGTGAACACCCGATCCACTGCACAGACAAACACTGTATAAAAATCAGCACAAAATGATTATATTTTTATTTGATTTCTCCTTTGATTTATTTTCTGTAGTATTTTATTGTTGAAAATATTGTTAACATTTTGTTCACTAAAATTGTTATTAATATTTTGTTTTATGTTTTCTTTTGTAAAGACATTGATCTGACGCTCAAAACGCACAACAGTTTAGATATTTATTTAAATTATCATTTCATTGCTTTGAATCTGATTTTTCATTTATCCCGTCATTAATATATACACCAATAAAAAGAGTTTTCCACAAATAGATTGTAATAAATGCATGAAATTATTGATAAATGCTTTTTGAATGGCTTTATAACAAAAGGTTTAAATATTTATATTCAAATAAAACTGAAAATATTAAGTCATATTATGATTCACTGAATCTAATGATTGAAATGATATTAAAAAGTATTGAAAACACTTAGAAATTCAAACATTTTGTAGATTAGAGTTGATGTTTAGCTTAGAATATAAATTGATAAATGAATGTACATCTATATAAGCAAGATGATTATTTTTAATATTCTTGATCTTATTGTCATTAGATATCATATTAAATAAAAACATTAAAACTTATTGTGATTTTGATTTTGATATAAATTTTTGAACTAAAAAATTTTTGTTAAAAAAGTGAACGAATTATTTGAATGTTTTAACATTTGTTAAATAACTTTGTAATGAATTCAAAGATAATTTAAAATTTAATGATTTAGTGTTAAGTTTATGAAGAATTTGTTATAATTTGTTGTTTAAAAAATAAAAATTATTAATAATAATGAAAATATGGTTTTTTATTAAAATTAATTAAACTTTTCATACAATTAGTAAATATTGAAAATATTTTAATACATTTAGTTTTCACATAATATTAATATCTACTAAAAGTGGCTCAACATTGGAAGTAAATAGTCATTTAAAAGACTAAAAATTTAAATATTATGCAAATGAAGAGATTCTTGCGATAAAAATGATCTTTAGTTACAAAACACTGTCTTTTCGTGACTTTAAACTAATCGACGGTATTATGAGAAAGATTTTAATAATAACTTCAATTAAGGTTTTGTCACTGTCTTTGAAAGCATTAATATAATTGGTTTTTAAGCTTCAGATTTGATCCTAAAATAAATTATTCATTAAAATAAATATCAAATGTTTTCACAAAAAGATTACTTCATTTTTCACTACAGATATTCATTCAAAATATTCTTTGACTTAATATTTTACTCAATACTTATAAAACTCAGAGATTCACTGAATTTTATATAAATTTCAAACTCATATCTGTTGTCAGATTAGGATTTATTTGTCACATAAGATATACCGATGTTTCAAATAAGTGACAAATGTTTTGCTGCTTTTTATTTGAAATAATATATCATTTATTATAAAAAGATTTTACTATTTGACAAAAAACAGTGGAATTTATTCAACAAAACATAAACTGAAGAGATTTAGCACATAATCCTTGTTATCACTTGTTTTTATTCACAAATAACTTTCTGTCCCCTTAAGAGACATTATGCTTTTCCCCCTATTCTCAGATGAGATGTCAAAAGTTGTGAATAATTTTCATTTTTTCAATTTTAAAATCAAATTTACTTTTTATAAACAAAATCTTTATTTTTGAATATAAAAAGTGATAATAAAATTGAGAAACATTTTCCTAATATTTGTTAAATTAAAAAATATTGACTTTTAGTCGACAATTAATTTACATATATATTAAAACTCAGCAAATGATTCATTGTGTGAACAAAAGTGTAAATCATTGTTAATTGAAATGTTTTCAAAATAAAACCGATTTTTAATATTTCTTAACAATTGAAGCAAAAATTTAGATTTAAATTAATTTTTGTTTTCATTTATTTAAAAAAATTAAGAAAAATGAAAAATAATATCAAAACTATAATTATATTCATTGCATAAATTGTTTTTGATATATTAATAACTAATCCTGCTAACAAAGGGGATAATCATTTTTTCAAAATAAGTGAACAAAACACAATTTACAAAAGAGCCCGGTAGTTTTATACTGTACTTATATTACAGGTACATTATATTTGTAAAACAACAACAAGGTAAAAGTATTAAATTTCATTATTAATAATATTTAATATATTAATAGTTAAGTTTATCATTTTCTTGTTATTGAACGAAACTTATCCATCTTAAATTTCTTATTCTATGGAATTATATGGATATTAATTCAATTATAATTGCTATTCAGTTCACAATTTTTTGTCAGCAATTAGTTGAGTGGAAAAAATAATCCTCAAAACAATTTATACAATAATAAGCTTTACTCAATACTTTGTTATTTCTTATATATAACCTTGCCTAAAGAAAGATATTTTTAACAGTAGGCGTAAACTAACCATGATCAATAACATTTTAAAAGACTTTATTGATTTTGTAATAAATTTATATTTAAATAAATATTTGTGAACTAAAATTCATAAAACGAATGAAAACATCAAATAATTGAATCTTTTTTATACATTTGTAGTTATTTTTATCGGTTTTTCAATTTGTTTTTTTTATTTAAAAATAAGTTTTCATTGATTTGCGAATTAAGACGAAAACCCTCTTTTCTGATAACAAAACAAAAGTCCGATTCAAACGTGAATTTCATTTATTTTTGTTTCAGTTTTAATTATATTTTATGTCATTATTAATAAAAAAAATTATCACATTTTCCACATAATCCTAAACTTTGACGGAAATAATGAGTAGATTTGAGATTACTTTATGTTATTATTCAGTGAATAAGTCATTGTATTTCCAAAACTAATGATTAAATCAATTGTTTTTTAGTATATATTTATGACTATTTTGTTCAAAAATGTTATTACATTTTTGATCAAATCTCTTGTGAATAATAAAAATGTTAACAATTATTAGTAAATTATTTCATTTCATTAAACCTTGTTTTTGGTTTGATTATAACAAAACTGACCCTCAAATGGACTGAAAATATTTTATATCTTTTATTGCATTGTAGATTAATCTTATTTTTAGGTGAATGTTATCACAAATATTAGATCCAATGTCAATATAATAGTCATTCAATTTCGTAGACATTGAGTCCATTCAGGCATTCAATAAAATGTTTGTCCAAAAAGACCGAAAATATTATTAACGCTTCAATAAAACCAATAAGAGATCTGAAATTAATTTAACGACTTTCACAAAGAAGTCTTTAATAAAGTGTAAATGAGTTTTCATTTTTAATTTACAAAATACAGTCAAATCTCTATTTCATTTGATTTGTGAGATATATACAGATTTGACTGTAATTTAAATATTTTTATTTTTTAAAGTTTTTTAAATAAATATCAAATGAAATCCTATTGTTGTTTTGAAAAATACACAAAATTTCAATTTAAGATAATCCACATAAGTTTTCAAAACACAGTGTCATTACATGAAAACACTCTTAACAACAATAAAAACTCGTAAAGTGTTTAATGAAATAATAATAAAAAGTACTTTAAGAGCAATGAAATTGTTATTCAATGATCAAACAGTCGTTTCAGACATTCATTTGAAAGAATTTTTAAATTTTGTGAAAATATATTTAATTTAAATCAAATAACTTTAATGAAATTATTTAAAACTACATTTTAGTCTTTTAATTAAAATGATCCATCTTATGTTGAATAAGAGGATTACCTTAGTTCTAACATTTTTAAAACTATCAAACAACAAATATATTTTTACTAGAAAGTGTCATTTTTAATATTTCCCTGATAACTCTCTTTATATGTAATTAATATTCAGAATAAAATATAAAATAACAAATTTCTTTGCCATCAATTTAACTACAGTCGAGAAAAATATTTACAAAATTGTATTTAAAGTGAAACAAAATTTAAATCAAAAATAAATTACTTTAAACTCAAAGCAAAAATGTCTTGAAGTCATGTCTGTTATTGATGTTTTGTAATTTAAATCCAATTTTGTCTAAGAAATGATTTTTTGATTTGTTTTATAAACTTTTAAATTTAAAATATATTTGTATATTATTTTTCATCAAATATTTTGTAAAAACAATTTTATACTCAAATTTATAATTTATTTTTAAACGAAACGCCTGAAGAATAATGTTTTAAATATTTTATTCAAAACACAGAATATTCTTCCAAATGTAAGACAACTTCTGAACAAAAATGAATAAATATTTTTAATATAATATTCAATTCAATTGTCTATTACTTTTTGGGCGCATGTCTTATGTCAGTTCCCAATATCATTGACATTATTATTATAGACGATTATAGAGGCCAAGTAGCTCTCAGAACACAAAACCCTTTTGCCTACTATTATAGAGAGCTACCGAACCCATAGCAACGAAATATTGAGCGAAAGTTTATGCCAACTATCCGCTCATCAGTTGAACTAAAAGACCATTAAATTATTGAAAAGTTTTGTCGATTATTAACAAAACTATTTTGAAAATAATAAATCAAATCTGAAATCAACAGAAAATATGACAATTATTTCGCTTTTATTTTTGATTCATTTGCTTTCAATTAACTATACGTTTGGTTCTCAAAGGTATTTCAAAATTCATTTATTATTAATTATAAGTACTTTTAGTTGAAATGTTTTTTATTAAACACTTTTGTAATCAATTATTTATATTTTGTTTTAAAAACTATTTTCAAATAAATTATAATTTCAATTGAATTAATAAATTAATGAATTGTAAGGATATTTCACAAATTTTTATTACATTTTTGTATATATTTTCTATTAGTTATGAGTTAATTATATGTAAATGAAGTCAAACACTGCTATTCATTGCATGAATATTATGACAACATTATTGAAAATTTCATTAAAAATATTTAATGAAAATTCTGATACAATATATAAAATAAAATTTGAAATTAAGTAAAACTTTTATAATTATATAAACTTTTAGACATTTTTGAAACATTGAAATATTGGAAACACTTTTTGATAATAGAGTTATGAAAGAAATAATTTTCAATAAAATTTAAAATTAATATAAATCATCTTGATCAATGATTCAAACATTGAGTTTCCAGTACTTAACAGTTTATTGTGTGATTAAACTTCCTGGACACAAGCGATAAGATTCAGTATTATTACAAAAGTTGGTAGATAATATTTCTTTAATCTATTTCATAATAGTAAATAAGATTAATAGATGGGTAACAGATTTTTTCTTACTAACAGTGTTTGACTTATGTAACCCAACAGTGCATTCAATATAACAACTTGTTTATATCTTTTCTTATTGAGTAACTGAACATAAAATTCAGTTTTTAAACAAAAATACAAATTTGGGAAAACTTTAAGTAAAACTAAAAGTCATAAAATCTTAACTCATATAAAATAAATACTTTTTCAAAAATGCATAGAAAATGTGTAAAACATTTAACAAATTCTTTGTTAAGCAAATGATTTGTAAGAAAAATCAATAAAAACACAATATTTGTTAAACATATATAATATTTAACTATTTTTGTAAAATAAAATCATATATTTTAATAAATCATTGACTCTCTCTCTCTCTCTCTCTCTCTCTCTCTCTCTCTCTCTCTCTCTCTCTCTCTCTCTCTC
>JAQGAT010000851.1:0-21838 GCA_034687845.1 Pantelozetes paolii
TTAATATTTAAATCAATTACTAAATCATTGATTCAATGACATAGAGAAAGGATATTACTATCAATCGAGTTATTACATCCCAAATGTTCCTGATTGTAGGCAAAAGATCGCTTCCTGTCAACTGATACCACAAATGTCTGGTATTAATGTAATTGTCATAAGAGTTGACAATAGTTTTGAAATAATTAATACAAAACCAAAAACCAATTTAAACGAAAGAGAATTGAATTACTTTTTGAAAACAACTTTATTACTTCAAAATTCTGTTCAGAAGTACAAGCCTTCAGTGTATTCACCAAAAGACTATATGTTTATACATATTGTCAATAATTATCAAAATTCTGGTCCATTTCTTGAAGCAATCAAATTGAAAGAAAACGGTGTAATTGAAAGGTCATATCATCGGCTCTTAGAGCCAAAGGACGTTATATTTATTACAAGTTTTTGGTGGACTTTTGACAATAAAGTCTATGTTATTGGTGAACATAAACTCGGTTTTGGAAATGGATTTCTGTTTGAATTAATTTACACTAAAAATCAATTCTCACTCAAATCTATCGTAAGTTATATTAAATATATAATATGGAGAATAATGTTAAAGATCTTGAATAGTTTAATATATTGATATTATTGATAAAAGATTCTATACAATATTTTAAAATTCACCAATTCAATTTCTTTTCAGAATAAAACTGTTTTAGACTTTTTTGGCTGTAATAACTTAACCGTCCCATCAATTGATAACCTCTTGAGGTCTGATTTAAGAAACACTCAACAAATTAGAAAATTGAATACAAGTTTAGTTAAGGATAGGTATCTTATTGTGAACATATCAGGAAGAGTTAATAATAATCTGGCTCAAAATAATTACAACAAACAGAATATAATAAATTCATTCAAGGCTTCATTAAATTCAGTTAAAAAAGATGAAAAATTTGACAATCAATATCATTTTAATAATAATAATTTGAATACCAATCCATCGGTAATAGAATTGGAGAAAAATATTTACAAAACTAATGAAATCAAAGATAAAATAAATGATTCAAACATTAAAACAAAAATATTTAACAACTCTTTTGATCATAAAATCAATACATTTGTCAATAAGACTACAAATACTTTACTTAAAACTTTAATAAAAGAAGGACTCAAATCAAAAGATAATAATTTAGATGATATTAATGATTTAATGAATAATATACTTATAAACCAAGATAATAATCATGATAAAGAGTTTGAATTTTGGCAATTATTTGTAATCATCTTATTTTTCTTTCTCTTAATATTTCCACTCTTGATGTGTGTGTTTGGGTTTATTTGGTATAAAAGTAAGTTTGAAATTACACTTTAGTTTAACTCAAATATTAGTTAACTATTTATTTATTCATTCATTTGTTTAGCATTGAATACAAAGACAAAAAAGTTATCAAACATTCATAAGAGAAATATAAATATATTGAAACAAAAGAGGTATTATTCCGCTGAAGACATGAATGACCTCTTGATTGATGATTTTGAGACATTGCCTAAACTGACTTTACATTCACATACAATCTCAACGCAAACTATTGATAATAACTGACCTGCATTAATTTATGTCCTTTCTATATTATGTTAATTTGAATATTTCAATTTTGTCCTTGTAGACATTCAAACATTTTTTTTTGTATTGAATGAATTATTCTATTCACATAATGATCCCTGATCAATGATCCCATATTTAGTTACTTTTGATTAATTTCAGCATTAAATTATACCTTATCAACATTTGGTAGATTAGAATAGATTGAGACCAGGGTCGGTTTATAATAACCATTTTATCATTACTACTCAATTATTAAATTTAAAAAATATATGTAAAAATATTACCTTTATACTTTACTAATAATTAGTCAAAATATAGATTCACTATGCGATTGAAGCAACTCAATGCTAACCCACCCCTTGGATACCTCTTTATAGCATATGCCTGATAGTTTTAAATACTCTTATATAATATTGACTGTAAAAATATGAAACACTATTTGGTTTTGAATGAATGCCAAAATTGGTGCCAAAATGTAATAAAAGTAAAGTCAAACCAATAATACATTACATTTGAAAGCTTTTAAATATTATATCCAATATTTATATCATTTTTTATTTTTGTAATTTTTGAAAACTTAATAAAAATTGTTTGAAAAAATCATTTCAAAATGTTTTGAAAGTTTATATCTTTTTAATAATATTATTATTCATTAAATTGTTTGAAAACTATTCACAACTTAAGGTATGTTTTACATTATTTTCATATTATTTTCATATGAAACTTGATTTTTGACACAATTTATGATTAAAATGTAATTATTTTTTAGTAATTAAATATAAATTCAATTTTCAATGGATATACTATTAAATTGAAAGTAAAATCACAAAAATTTGTAAATAATTTATAAATTTATTATTTATTATATAAACACATAAATGATAACAATTTAATTTCTACAAGGTTAAATTATTAATTCACAAGTAAGTTCTAGACCAGTGTTTCTCAGTGTATGAAATTCTTGTGAACATTGGAAATGGGTTTTAAATGTCATTTAGTGTACCTGTCAAAGGGTGAGCCTTGAAAAGTTAAATAATCAACCTTTGCTTTTCATATTCAAACACATCATTTTCAAAGATCACCCTTAGACAGGTGCATAAGAATGACATTTGAGAACACTTTCTAATGTTGACAAGAATTCCACAACTGTTGTTACACTGACTAAACTGTTCTACACTTTCAGATTAATCATGAAGAATTTTGTGATTTATTGTTACAAGGTAATCCTGTAAAATTGACAATCTGCTATCTTAATATCCGTAATTATAGCATTACTAACAAGTAAGGATAATTATATACAGTATTAAAATAAAAGTTACTATTTTTAATCGATTGAGACAAAGTAGTAATCAAATTGTGATACAGACCTGGATGCTTTATTAATCAAAATACTTTTAAAATATACTCATGTTTGAAATGTTTGAAATGACTTTCATCTTTTGATACACTTTTCAGACAAACACTTATTAATCATTAAGTCATGAAAATTTTCAAAATACTATTAAACCTTGTAACTTAAATTGATCGGGACCAGCAATATGAGTTTAAGATATCAATATTTGATTTATAAACTACTGTAAACCAATATTGAGTCAAATATTTAAAACAAGGAATGAGTCAAACCTATAATTTCAGTTTTTAGTAAAGGTAATAAATATTAATGTTAAATGATTTGATATTTAATTCCTGGGAATATGTTTTAATATTTTCAAAAATATGAATACCTAAAAATAGATAAAATATAATTCCATGATAAATGTTTATTAAAGATCTGCTCTCATCAGATAACCCATGTTAAATCCCCTTTGATAATCACATAGAGCCGCCTATTGAAGATCTGCTTCCACTGGAAACCTCCATGTTAAATCCCCATAGAGAATCCCATTGAAAATCTGCTCATCGGAAAATCTGCTCTCACCGGAATGTCTATGGGGTTTTACATAGTAAATTGAGTCCCACATGTAAATGTCACACTAAAAATCTGCTTTCACCGGAATGTAAAATCCTCATTTCTAGAGTGAAAATCCCTTGTTAAATCCCCATAGGCTTTTTCCCTTCAGTGGGGGGGGGGCATACACACACATACAAAACGATCAAACTATATATTTCAGTTCCTTCGGAAAACTGAAATTAAAAATTAAGATTAACAATTTAAAATGGATTATTTTGAATGTATAAAAATTTGAAATTATGTTTAAGTTGAGAGGTTCTCTCAATAGCTATTGGGACATCAACAATTAATTTAAGATACAAGGCTTAACAGTATATTTGTTATCAACTTATAATTGTAAAACGCCTAGAGTAATTTAATTCAAGACCCCTTTGACAACTCCAATAGCTTTCCAACAGTGATCCAGTACTAAATGCAAATACTGTACATAAGTTCCTCCACAGCTTTAATACAAATGTTCATTGATTTTAAAATATCTTGATCATTTTATTGTTTTTAAGTTATTGTTTTATACTAGCAAGCTATCTTGAATAATTGTATTGTAATAACAAACATTTATTACCTAGCCCAATGTCACTACATTTCACTGTATGATAAATATGATGAAGATAATAAAAATCTCTGTCCCCCCCCCCCTCTGTCTATACCGAAGTGTAGTGACCCATGTATTATGTAATACACTATTTAATTAAATCTTTTGTATCGATCATTGGTCTCAAAACAGTTTTAAAACAACAAAAGCAATGACTGAATGTCGAGAGAAATTAATTAATCACTCATTTATCTGAATAAACATTGATATGTATTGTAATAGCTTTTGAAAGCCGATAACGCAATCGGTTTCATGAATTCATTGATATTTATAATATGTTTGAAAACAAATTATTATAAAAGTCTATAAAATAGTTATGAATTTATTTCAATTATAGAAAGTTTTCAAATAAAACAAATTAAATGAAAATAAAGTTTTCAATCATTTATTAAACATTTTTTTTATAGAATTTTCATAATAATCGAAATATTTATCAAATTTTTATATTTGTTTAATTCAATAAATATTTTTTATTATTCAGCTGTAAAACTGATAATAAAAAAGTCTAGATTTGAAATATAGTTATTTAGTTATTATCTATTATTTATGAATTTTGTGATAAAATTATATTTTAATCTAAAACTGAATTAAAAGACTGAAAATTGAATAAATAATAATTCATTTCAAGGATTTTTACCCAAAAATAAAGTTAAAGTTATAATTGTTTTCAATTAACAAATACATCGAAATTTGATTACAAAATATGTAATTAATATAAACAATAATTGAACATAAATTTTGTGAGTATTTAATGAAATAATTTTCATTTTTTGTTTTAAAATATTCTCAAAAAATATACAAAATTAATATTTAATTTAAATTTGTTTTATTAATAAACAAGAGGGGAAGGGAAGGAACGGGAGATGAGGGGAGAGAGTGAAAGAGATTTTAGTCATTTTATTGAATTTTTCTTTATTTAATTGTTTAATAAACTTACTTTGAAACGATATTTCAGACTCTCTTGAAAATTTTATTAATAATTAGAGAATATTTATTTAATTAAATAATGATTTATTGATAGTTAAATGAATTTACGAATAAATTAATAAATACCCTGTTCGTATTAAATATTGATAAATAATGAATGTCACATTTTAATTTACAGTATAATTATTTAAATGAATAGGTATTAATATCTAATGTTAATTTAGTAAGGTAAAACAATAACAAGTACTTCGCTTGAGACTAAATCTTTGATATATTTAGACAATATTGCAGTTTATTTCAAATTTAAAGCTGTTTTCAACCAATTATTACATAATAACAGGTATTTAACGATATATTTATAAATTTTCCTTAAAATTACAATTTTTATAATTGCCTTAAATATTTATACATTCATACATTCAAGGCTATCTCAAAGAGTGAAAAAATAATTTTTAATAAATTCAAAACAATTTGTATTTCAGTAATTGTTTGTTTAAAATCATTGCATTTCACACTAATAAATAAAAGTTTCAAAATTGTTTGAATGAAAAGTTTTAATTAATTTTTGTTTTAATTTTTTATAATTTTGTAAACTTTTCCTCAAAATTACAATTTATTTGTAAAGTTTGTGCAAAATATTTATTTTATTATTGAAGACTCTGGTGTTTTCACTGGGGTTTATGTTATTGGCATTTGTATTATATTTCATTATTCACTCAAATTAATTATTTATTCATAAAAGTGAATAACATTTTGTCAAAAATGGGGTAAAAAATAATTTATTATTGAAAACCTCGAAAACACCGAAAACACAGATAAACACCTAATATTGAATGCAATTTCTAAATGTTTTAATAAAATTATTTTCAAATCGCTTTCATTTGTGAATTTTAACTCATATTTTGATTGTTAACATTTGTTTCGTCTAAAATATAGGACACAAATATTCAGATACTATTGGCAAAAAATGTTTCCGGAGATATCTGAAGAAAGTGAACCTGATGCTACAACTATTCATTTATCACATCATAATAGTGTTCCTAAAATTAATAAAAATAATGATTTTAAAAATTTTATACAAAGAAGAAAATCACTCATATATTACAGGGTAAGTCAATTTTATTTTACAATCATTAGTTATTAGTAACCTTTTATTTCATAGATCATTAGTAATTGATCATTGTAAATTTTTTAATAATTAAAATCTTTGTATATACTGTAAATCATTAAAACAAGGTTTGAGTAAAACCTATAATTCAAAGTTAATGAATCCAAAAATATCTTTAAATTTTACTCAAAATTAAACTAAATATAAGAATAATTTAATTTATAATAGTTATAATTATTTTGATAATGATTTCAAACAAAAGATGGCGACAATTGATTCAGGTACATAATTGTGAATATTCTGCAATTTAATGTTTATTCTACAGTATTATATTTACTTCAATAAATTAAAATTGAAAAATAATTTTAAATAGTTAAATTCAAAACTATAAATTGTGCATGAACATGTTAAATTAATCTATGATTTCTTATTAAGCAATTTAATGTTTACAATATATTTAATTGATGTTAATAATACAAATTTTAATGCAATTTGTGCTCAAAAATATTTTAAATCTTATATTAAAATTAATATAAAGTTTATATTATCAATATATTATATTATACACCAATGTTGAGGTTATTAATCATTTATCAAATTGTTCTGGCTCATATTTCTCAATTATTATCTTTTATTTATCGATCTCTTTGTCTAATCATTAATGGATTTTATATTTTTTCAAAAAACATTAAAATCATTAAATATTCTTCAAATAATGACAGAATGAATGTCAACCCAAATAACTCTATGATATTTGTGGTGAAAGTGTTTCTGCATTTCAAGTCATTTATGTTTTTTATATCGATTTCAAATATTTTGTGGTTATTATCAATCATTACTATTACTGTAGTCTCGGCTTCAATTCAAGTTTCATGAACGCAATCATAATTACTATACCTTAATATGAGTTTGATATTAATGTCATACAAAAGTGGGTGAAAAGTTTTCACTGAAAACACCCTTTCCTTGTAATCAGTTATTTATGAATATTTAATATTTTCTATACATTTAATAATTGAAAACTATTCCTGCAAATCTAAAATCTAATATTTGAAACGTTTTTAAAATTATTTATTCAATCAATAAATTAATTCAATTCTCGACTCGAAGTAAGTTTTCAAACAATATTAAAATTAATTATTGTTTTGGCACTCAATTAATTCAATTGCTATCAAATACTTATGCAAACATTAATTGCATAATCAATTTATACTGATATTAAAAATATAAATAAATTATTTGACTGTACAAAACAACTTTATATGTACAGGTAAAAGTATCTGCTAAGTGCAAACTCACTTATCTCTGATGAAATTAAGTTTATTGTTTTCTTGGATAATGATTTGCTATAAAAAGGGGCCAAAGGGGCAAAAATATGAAAATAAGTATTATTACAACAATTAAAATCCAAACTAATATTTTGTAAAATATTTTAAATAAATAATTGAAAATATTATTTGAAGGAACAGTAGATTCTGTGATATCTTTGATGACAAATTCAGGAAACGTTTTATTACGGCAATCAAAGAGTTTTGTGTTTGCGATCATATCTGTTGTCAAACACTGTATAAATAAATTTTTATTATTTTATTATTTCTTGAATAAAAGTTATTTTAATTAAGTTCTCACTGAATCTATTTGTAGATTGAAATAACAATGATATCCAAAATGTTGATATTCAAGAAAAACGGTCCCGATATTTATTCCAATCTCTAAAATAGCAATTATTTTATACTTTTTGTCAATATTTTTGATAAAATGTTGGAAAAGTGTATAATTTTCGGAGACTTTCAAAAGGATTGGTTTATTTGGGTTTTCGAAGTCATAAAACTCTAAATTTCTTTCATAACTGCCGTTAGATATCCATTGAGTGATAAATAATACCAAATATTTATCATTGAAATAATGAGATCTGAAAGCAACAGAGGAGTTTGTCAGTGAAAAACTACCATGGTCACTACTGTCAGGGTAGAGAACAATGTCTTCATAGCGATACCATTCGGCACCCTTTAAACCTAACTATTATTAATAGGTATTATAAAAACAGTTTTAAAATAACAATTAATTAAATGATTGCTAACTTTAACAAAATATGTATAAGTAGTGGCAAAGATGAATCCAGCTACTTCTATCGCAAATGACATATTAATATAATTTATGGAATATTTATCCCAATTGTATGAAATATCAAAACCATTTCTATTGACCAGACCTTTGAGATTATAAGTGAGTCTCCAATAGTATCCGGATCTGAATATAAAATGTTCCGGCATTTCAGTTCTTTCTCCACTAAGTCTTCTGACAAACCCGGTGTCAATCAATCCATTAGTAGTCAAACGACATATATCTTTATTTTGCATCAATGCCTTTGCCATCATATTATTGAAAATCACTTAAACATGAAAAAATTAAATAATATTATAATTTTAATGTTATGTTATGTTTCAGTGCATAAAGAATACCAAAAATGTAAACTAAGTATAAAAATATCAAACTTTTAATTAAAACCATTTTTTATTAAACTTATTTCAAATTCAATTATAATTTCTTTCATATCTTTAAACTTAAACTCTTTTGAAAATTGATTTTTGTTTATCACGTGACATAATCACATAAAGGATACTCACAATTAGGTCAACCACTGAAATATTATACAATAATGAAAACTAAGCGCGTGTTTGATATTAACGACAATTAAACACATATTCACATAAGTTTTCGGTAAACAAAACGTTTGACTGATTAGTGATTACCGAAAACTTATGGGAATTTATGATTTATTTAAATTATTTATGTTAAGTTATGTTAACAATATTTATTTAAAAGGTAAAGTTTATTGTAAATCCTTTTTCCCATACTGGCCCAGGACAAATTTCATACCTTATTCTTTCCTCTGAGTTTGTTCAAAGTCTGTTCAAAATCTGAACACAAATACTAATTTTCTTTCAAAACATGTATAAAATTGTGTTTAAAATAAAATTCATAAAAAATCAATAAAATTGTTTAAAGTTGTTGTGATTGAGTGAAACACAGAAAGTGTTTTCAAAATCAAATTAAGAAATTTTAAAAACAACTAAATTTCACAGAAGTTTGTATTTAATGTAAAAAATTTCAGTTTACTGACACATATTCTTGAAATACAAATCCATTACTAAGTATTTGATATAAAAATATAAATTACATTATTATATACTGTTATAAAATTGTTTTCATTTGTTTCAGTTAACACAAACTGTTAGTCATTATTGTATTGATATTTTATATAAGTATTTGTAAATCAGGCAAACAATTGAAATAATTGTCAAATTAATGATCGATTTAATATCGTTTACTAAAGTAAATCAAATTTAAGACTTAGAAGTCTTGAATAATAACAAGTGATGTTAGTTTAAAATTTTAAGAATTTATCCTGAACATTCTATACCATATCACCAACACTATTGTAATTTAAATTTGTGATTGTTAAGATTTATTAAAGTTATTTATAATTAAATATTTGTATTTTATTATATAATATATTTCTGGAATTAATAATTATTAACTTATCATAACATAAATAATCATAAAAATATAAGATATGATCAGGAATATATTATTCTGGATAATAAAACATGAAAATTAATTTTTTAAATAATGAATATTTTAATTTAAATTAATTAAATGTTACAATATTTTACAATATTATAAATTGCCTAGTGAATATTTTAATATTAGCGTCAATATTCATATAAAAATCTTACACTGATCATTTAAATTCTTAATAAATAATCTATGTAACAGTATGTGACCACTCTTATTAAGGTGAGAAAATGGTACATGGTCATATATTTTGTTCACTCATTATTTATGAAATTGTATATTTGATATCAAATAACAATCAGTGAAATGATGTTCAGAAACAATTTTCAAACATAAGTTTAACGATTATTTGTTATTATTTTGAAATTATTTAAAATATGAATATACAGTACATGAATGTAAACTAACCTTTCTCAATGTATCTCCTAATTAAGCAACTCTAAAATATATGAGAGATTGAATTGAATAAATATTTATTCAGTGTTATTCAGTGTTAAAACTCTTTTCAGAGCTAAATGTCAGCAATGATTGCAAAATAACTGATAAAATGTGATGTTTTGCTGTTTTACTGGGAGTTAGTCTGTGTTTATCAATACCAGTGCAGGAATATTGTGAGCAGCACTTGTATGTTATGCTATGCTATGCTAAAAACCGGGCATTTGATTGGTGGCACCGATACCTCTGCGAAAACATGTCTGAGAGGGCAGAAGGAGAGGGAGAGTGAGTGAGTGCTCTTTCACTACTTGTTTGTTAACGTTATTTATTATAATTGTCTTCAAATGTATTACACATTCGTTGCAAACATTGCAAACAATTAAACGATTTATGAATTAATTATAAAATTAAATATAATATTAATTTTCACTTTGATTTGTGAGACAAATGATTGAGACATCCATTGGTTGTATTGAAGACCAATCTCTTGACAATCCTTTACTTAATGTGAGAAATATTAAAACAATATTTAATTTAATTTAAAAAACTTAAAACACGTTTTCATTTACTTTTCAAATGTGTTTTAAATGTGTTTTAATGTGTTTTCCTATCTTTTACTGCCTTTCACTCAATGAATGCATTTTTTGCACCTTTTATTGCAATTAATATTTAATTTCATTTTTGCTTATCATTTCATTTCATTTGAAATCTGTTTTTAATCCCTTTTTGAGTTAATGTTTACTTTTAATTATTTCACTTAAAATATGACAATATTTTTGATATTTTAAAAATTTGAAACTTTTTTATTATTTATTGAGAAATTGAGAGTAAAATCTTGTTTTGCAAACAATTTATGAATCAATTGCTTGAATGAAGTGTTTATTTGTTTAACAATTAAATGTTTGCTAAAAAATAATTGTTTTGAAAAACTATTTCAATGAAAAAATAATTGTATTTTTAATGTCTAAAAGCAATGAAGAGTTAAATTGCATTGAATTTTGTTTATATTTCAAAACTACCCTCACGTCTAACCATTAGCTTAATATAACTTAATTATAATTATATTATAATTTATGCAAAAAAGCAGTTGTTTTTGATATAAAAATATATTTAAAATGAATTAACAAAACAATATTTAAATTAAATTTACTTTTCATACAAAATATTTGACAATTAATTGCTATTAAAGTCAATAACAAAAACACTTTATTATTGATCTGATTATTGAAAACAAGAGATTTATTGCAAAAATAATTTGTGTTTAGTTTATAAATAAAATTTTGATAAGATTTGAAGCAAACCTTGAATTTAAACACAAATAATATTATTTTCCTTCAATTATATTGATTTCAAAAGTTTTGTTTTCATTTTAATGTAAAGTTGAAATTACTATACAATCTGTGACTTAAATGATGAAATCGCTTGAAATAATCCCTTAATTTATACCTAAAACTATGAATTACTTTTCAATTGTTGGGTTTTATATCAATTGTTTGTGAAATACATATTAATATCTATTTTAATTGAAATTAACTTTTTTTTGTTAAGAGTATCTAAAAATAGATTTATAATTGATTTGATTGAAGCGATTCTTCCTTTAGATTAATATAGGATTTGATTGTCTTTCAAAGGGTTTTGTAAATAATATTTTAAATGTTTGTTATTATTTAAATCTAAATATTGATTTGAATCTCAAAAATACTGACTGAACCTGAAAATAACTGAACTTGAAATACAAGTGTATATAAAATGAGTAAAATATTTTAATTAATATTTATTTATTAACATTTTTGTTAAAATAACCACTTTTAGCATAAATCACATCCTTTTATATAAAAAACATTAATTTTGAAATTATTGCCAAAACTTTACTACAATTTCATTACTATTTTTGATAAACAAATGCATAAAAACACAAAATATTATTGATTTCTTCAATCACTCTATTATTAGATATTATGTAAAGCAGTGAATGTGAAGAACCTCTAAATAGTGTTGTATTTCCAACACAAATATTATTGTCTTTGATAACACTATTGAATGGCATTTCCTTACAAACTATAATACCTTTCCTTTAATTAACTCTATTTCGTGACCTATCGATGTGTTGTCTAACTTTAAAGTCCATTATTTTGATTATATTTTATATGACTTTAGTTCAAAAATAGATTATTATTTGGTCTGTCTGTCTGTGTATAAGATTTTTGGGGTCGAGTGCTGTGTTTTGTATTTACATGTTTTGGATTTGATGCCCAGAAATACACAAAATTCAAGGTTTGTTTACCATATCTTTGTGTCGTTAGCCTAAGCGCATGAGTTGTTCAGTGAAAATTGATTTTCACTGATTTATTGAGCAAATTATATCATGATTTACAACATATTTACAACACCCAAGGGGATGGAAGTAGACCTACCCCCCTCAAACTTAAAATCAGCGACACTTTCCGATGAGTGATACCCTGAGCTTACGAGAAAATGTGAAATATTAGATTTTTATAAGCTTTAGTAACAACTTGATCATGATCAATTCTATATACTAATACCCGGTTAAATGAAAACTGAAATTAAACTCAATTCACTGTTTAATCATTAAATGTACTTAAAATATGATTTATTATTTGAATAGACATTGAGTTAAGATATGATAACATGTATTGAAAGCACTTTAATGACTATCTCTACCCATAATAAGGAGCCGTCGGTATCGATACCACAAATAATTACGGAGGACTACGACGGTTGCGATTCACACACCAGTCCGAAGATGTCGGTTACCGGACGCTCACAGTCTCTACAGACGGATAATCTGTGCGAACCGGCAGTCAAGCAAAGGATGCGATCCCTTTCAGGTCCCTCTCATCCCATCTCACTCTCCCCACATGTGAGACACTCGGCGCTGATCAGCGGTTTGGGCGCTTCAGTCCATCGGACGGTAAACCGACGCCAAAGTGAAGACGACTCGTCTAACACTCAATATGTTAGACAACGGGTCAGCAGTCCTTCGACCGTTAGTTTTTTGGACACATTTAGGCCCCGAAGCACTTCAGACAGTCGGGGAAAGAAGTCAATGATTACTACATTAAAGAACAACCTTTTGGGCACTCATAGCACCGGTGGTAACCATAACTCTAACCAAAACAATAAGCAGAGCTCATGTCCGGTCACTCCAAACCATTTCGACCCCTTTTTAATGGACAGATCGCAGACCGACTGTCGGCCCCGGTCTAGGAGTGGGAGCAGTGGTTCTGCCAGTGCTGTCGCCAGAATGATAGACCGATTCAGAGGGCGTTCCCATTCAATAGCAGCCGGCGTTGAGACCAAACATATTAAGGTAATATTAATTCACTTAATTCACCCTTGTCATATAAATGTATATTGGTCATTCTCTTCAATTTTGAGGCAAATGATTGCCAAATGATTGCCATTTAAATGATTTCAAACATTAATTGTGTTTTTATTTTATTGTGAATTGAATTTATATTTTAATAATATTATACAATCAGACAATAAATTGAGTGCCAATTGTTGTCCCCTTTTATAAGTTAAGGCACTTTTGGTCGTATTTTCAAAGCATTTATTGAAAACATTATTTATTTTTTGTGAATTCATTGCAAATCTCTTTCGTATTATACCTTACGTACGAAAATTGAGCTCAAATTTTGGTAAATACATGACTTCATGACGTCATGACTAGACTTCATATTATATTTTTGTGTCCTTTGAAACAAAAACTGATCGCAACTACTACTCTCTCCCCCCTTTGGGTTCCCCCCTCTGTCCTGACGACAGACTTAGCGATCAATTTAGTAATTGGTCGGCAGATTGTTAGTGGTGTGACCGCAATGCAGGTGGCGGTCAGGAAATTGAGGCGAAAATTCCTTAAAACTCACCCTTCAATGGTATGACTGTTTTATAATGATAATGATTTCTATTAAATGAACATGTTTATTTTAATCACTGTAAACATTGGCATAAATAATTGATATTTACATTGAATTTATAGTTTTTTAAATTCCCGGAACAGATGTACGGTTCGGGCGATCCTATATGTGGTCGTTTTGATTTTGAAGATCTGGGTAATTTATCAATTCACTTTACTATTCAATATTATTTAAATATATTTTCTCAATATCACCATGTTCATACAGAGAATGAAAACCTAATCTATGTCAATTTCTTCAAATTCTATCGATGCTATGACTTGATTCCAGTGAGCGCTAAGTTAGTTGTTTTTGATACACAACTGGTCGTCAAAAAAGCCTTTTTTGCTCTTTTAAGCAATGGTTTGTCATTTCAATCATTTTATTTCAATTATTTCTTTAATTTTATATTCAATTAAAACATTGAATATTTCACTTATTTCTTGTTTTGATTGACATTTAATCCCAATTTAATCCCAATTTCATTATAATTTTATTTTATTTTATCTCTTTTTCTGTCAATTATTTGTCAAAACTCTGACAAACACTAGAATCGTAGAACTTTTAGGCAATTTTAGGAGAAAGGTTATTTACATCACTTTAATTAATTAACATTTCACACATTTTATATTTTATTGAAATCATATCTTAATTGCATTTAATTTTTATTAAACAATATTATAGTAGAACCTAGAATATCTAAAATACCTAGAATACCTGCAATAGAACACCTCTCGGGTTTCCATGTTCTCCCTGTCCTCCCTGTCCTTTTGCATCAATTACTAAATTAATATCAGGCAATAAAGCATAAAATATAAGAGAAGAAGAAGAAGAAGCATGGTGACCGCATATAATATTTAATTTCTAACCACTTATAACTCACAAAACAATACAATAATATCTTAAATATTTTTATTTAATTTATTTGTTATTAATATTCAATCGCTTTATCTATAAATCTATTATTAATTTGATTTGATATTTGATGGGAACAGGTGTTAGAGCAGCGCCTCTTTGGGAAAGCACTAAACAAGAGTTCATAGGAATGCTTACAATAACTGATTTTATAAATATCTTGCGGACTTATTACAAATCACCCTTGGTCAAGATGGAAGAGCTTGAAGAACATAAATTGGAGAACTGGAGAAGTATGTCTACCTTTCCTCTATATTGAGAGACAATTTTTGATAACTCATTGATATGACTGAAGAATTTGAGAAAAATTTAATTCTCTCTTGAATTCTTGAAAAATATATTTAATTCTCACTTAATTTAGTGATTATTAAGACATTGAGAAAGTGATAGACATTTTCTCTTACGGTATACAGTATTTACCGAATTCTTAGTCCTCTATTTCGGTCCACTTATGACCGGTTGGGCCAACAATTCTGCCCTTAAATAATGCAATCAAACCTCAATTGTGTCGAAATATTCTTTGTTTAAGACAATGTCTGGAAAATGAATGCTTTGTTTGTGATTTACATTTAATTTTTTTCATTTCAATGATTTGTTTGTATTTTCAAATGTAATCTCAATTATAAGGCATTACTTAATCACAGAATTATTTTCGTTTCAAAGGAAACTATATTTTGAGCTATAAATACATATTTTTGACATTGAATTTAAAATTTACATTTTCTTTGTTAACAAATAGTTTGAAATATTTTCAAATGTTTTCATATTTGATATGAGTTATAAATTTTGATATTGTTTTCAGATGTCCTGAAAGAGGAGGTGAAACCACTAGTCAGTATAGGACCGGACGAAAGGTATGTCTTAATCATTAATTCATTTACATTTTTGGTTTCATTTTTATCACTTTATTTAACAATTTATTTGAAAATGAATTGAATATAAAAATTGATTAATATTTCTATTGTTTAACAGTTTATTCAATGCAATCAAAACTTTAATACACAATAAAGTACATAGACTTCCGGTGATAGACCCGGAGACCGGGAATGTGCTCTACATTCTCACACACAAACGAATTCTTAAATATTTATTCCTTTACGTATGTATTCATGTATTTTATCACATCTCTTATCTAAAAGGTTATCTAAAATAGCACTTGTGTTAAATACTGAATTACCAAGTTATAAAATATTATATTATATATTACTGAATCCAATCGATAACTAAAATTCATATTTATTTGCAATTATTTTATTATTTCTTTGTTTAATATATATCTTTATGTTTGCCATCAGTACTACAATCGACTTCCAATGCCATCGTTTTTGAATAAACAGTTAAAAGAGCTTATGATTGGCACCTATGATAACATCGCTGTCACCACAACTAATACCCCCTTGATTTTAGTCTTACATCAATTTATTGAAAGGAGAGTTTCAGCCCTTCCTGTAGTCGATAAAAGATCTAAAGTCGTTGACGTTTACGCAAAATTTGATGTCATTGTAAGCATTCATTCATTTATTGTCTTTCGTTTCATAAATATATTATTTGTGTTTGTAATGAATGACCCGTTTTTACAGCACTTGGCAGCAGACAAGTCGTACAACAATTTAGACATAACAGTGAAGAAGGCATTAGAACATAGAGATCAAGCGGAACGGGTTGTCAAATGCATATTAAATGACACTTTACATCAGATTCTCGAAAGGATAGTTCAATCGGAGGTATTATGACTTTCCTTTTAATTTAAGGCAACCTCTTATATCAATGACTAATTAACCCCTTTGTCAAATACCCCTTAAAATGATTGATTGAGAACTAACTCTAAATTAACTTTTTATCAATTGCTTTGAAAATCTGATTTCTTTTAACTTATTTTAAACGCAAAACAATATTTTTGTTCAAAAGGTTCACCGAATAGTTGTTGTCGACAATGAAGACCATGTGATCGGCATTATATCGCTTTCAGATATTTTATCATTCCTTGTCCTCAGGCCTGTAGGACAGGAACGCAAAGACATCAATTGTGACAAATTAGTGGAAGAGTCGGCCGAAGAAGCGCTCGATAGTGACCAGAATGAAGAGGACTCTAAGACAGACCAATCAATTAGAATACAAGAGAAAAGTGAACAATGAATGCAGTGTTTCGTCAATTAATTGTTTCCTTTGATTAAGTCATTAATCAAATAATCAAGTCTTCAGTTTTGTACACAAATTGAATGAACAATTGAAGTCAAAAATAGTTTTCAATAATTTTCATTGAATGAGAAATATGTGTCAAATGTTTACGATTTATTTCAAAACAATATTTTTTTGGTAATTATTTTGTCATTGTTTTGAGGAATACGAGAGAAAAAAGTTTATATATTTTTATTATCTTTTATTTAAACTAAAAGATACTAACAATGGCCTGTTGTGTGGGCACCGGTGGTTATGGTATATATAGTATATATAGTTTATATTTAAATAGAGTTTTTTTTGCTAATAATTTAATTAATTAATTGAACCTTTGATCCATTGGTCTCACAATTAGATAACAAATGCCAACAAATTGTTTGTAAAACTGATTTCACTTTTAAAACCACTAATGAAATGAAAGGTTTTATATATACAGTATATATATTGAAAATAAACCAAATAATGGTTTAATCATTGATTTTTTAACTAAAGTTTTATTTTCAATCATTAATTCAATGAAATCTGTGATTCAATCGACACTCAAACTAATCATTTAATTCTAAACTTCAACTTCAATGTAAATATAATGTAAATTATGTCAGAAATTAAGGAAATCTTTTATTTTTAGTTTCATTTCAATTGAAAATAATTTGTAATAAATAGTGAATAAAAAATGATTTTTAGGAAACTTTCGATACATTTCTTCAAAATTATTATATATTTTGTTTTTTAGATATTAGTGCAAATATTATAAATAAAAAGTAACTTGGTCTTTTGTTACCTCTTTTTTGAATTGTATTTCAAATAGAAAAATATGTCAATAGAGCCACAAATTCATTGTTTTTTTATTATCTTCCTCTGGAACTACTCCTGACTAGTCATCACTGCCTGAGCTATCGATTTGATTTGCTATGCATTCAGTCATTCATTTTGAATACAAGTTTTTCAAATAATTTATTCACAAATTTACGGTTAAAATACAAATTAGTTTTATATTTAATTATATAAACATTTAATTTGAATATCAATTAATTATTTTGAATTAATTTTGAATAAACGGTGAAATTAATATAAATATTGTAAAAGTAATCGATAATCAAATCATTATTATTAAAACATTTTCAATTATTTGTTTGCTTTTATTGAGGGGTTTATCGGGTGAACTGGCTCAGGGAGGCAAGTACTGTCGATGGCTCAGGTATTATATGTAGCGTTTATGTCGTTTTTGGAACAATTTATGGCACAAGTATTTTGCCATAAAATTAATTATAATAAAAATATAAATAATTTAAAACTAAATTAACTTTTTCTTTGATTTTGTTTGAATATACAGAACGACAGGAATGGTAGCTCATTGGGTATCCTTGCGGAACCTATTATACCCGTGCGGAACGTTATTTAAATATGAGATAACTTTTAGTTTTGACTTAAATGTTATTTTATTCACTAATTTTTTGTATATTTTTTTTATAAATAAAGAATTTTTTTTAATTTTAAACTGATTTTATGAAAGGATTTGAAATAAATATAAAATAAATGCAAAAATAAATCATTTTTTAAATTTTAGAAAATTCTGACGATTTTGTGATTATTTCAAAATAAGCGGCAAATCGTTTCATTTCAAAACAGTTTCTAGTATTGAACCAAATATTTGAAAACTATGAAAGTAAGAGAGTTTTAGCTTGAATTACATAAGGTATAGGTTTTGCTATTTTTAAAAGCTCCCCACCCCTATATGCATTGAAATAACATTAGAAAATGCACACAAACTTACACTCATTTACAAAAAAAATGCTATATACCATATAAATGAGGCCAAAATTTCGTCACTATTTTCAATATTACGCTAAAACCTAAATTATGAGAAACTTTACCCATAAAAAGCAAAATTACGTTAAGAGTTAAATTTTCGTTGTAAACATCGAGTAATTTTCATTTTACGTAAATTTCCTCAGGGTATTATTGGTGAAGTTTCTCATAATTTAGGATTTAGCGTAAAATTGAAAATAGTGTCACAAAATTGGCACAATTTTGGCCTCATTTATATAGTATATAGCATTAATTTGTAAATGAGTGTAAGTTTGTGTGCATTTTCTAATGTTATTTCAATGCATAAAGGGGTGGGGAGTTTTGAAAAATATCTAAACCTATACCTTATGTAATTCAATATAAATCTCTCTCACTTTGATAGTCTGAAATATTTTGGTTCAACACTTGGGAATCGTTTTGAACTGAAATCAAATAATTTGTTACTTATTCTCAAAATCTCTGAAATGTTTTAAACACTTATTATTGAAATCAAAAGAAAAAATAATTTATTTGTTTTATATTTTATTAATTAATAATTAAATCAATAAATGTTTAAAAATATATAATTTTTATTAATTATAAAAAACATTTCAATAACTTTTTGTTTCAATAGATTTCAGTTCTTGTGTCTAATTCTTTCAGCATTTGATCAAATGGTTATCAAAATCTAATAAACGTTTTGAATGGCAATCCAGAAGACACTGAAACTTTGATTACCTGTTAAATAGAGATTAATATTTAATATACGCTTAGTTTTGGTGCCATTCATGACATCTTTCAATATATCAAAACATCTGATCCAATAATATCTCCACTAATACTCTGCCACTTATTCAGACCATTGCTTCAATCACTTCTTCAGATTATATTTGAATTAATTTTCTAAACAAAAAGTGATTTAAAACTATTGAGAAATAAATTATTTTATACAATAATTGATTTATTTTTTATGAATTCATTTGTTAATGAAATCTTTGATACAATTATATATAATGTAAATGCAATACAAATACACCGATAGATATTCTTTGGGCGCAGATATCTATCTATTAATGAAATTTCAATCGATTTGTGTCTAAATATACGGCACATATAGTCAAGTGTCACAACACGTGAGTCGCAGCAGAAGTCAAGTGTTACTAAACGTGACTTTTTAGACATACTTTAAGTCTTATAAGTTTTTTTGAAAACATAAAAACAGAGATAAATATGAATACAGACGACAAATGGATGTCTTCTTCGGTTGCGGTCGTCACTGAAGACAAAAGCTGTGACATTGACACTGAGGTAAGACTCATGGATTTAGACGACTTCTTGCACGGCATTGGCATTCATATGGCCGTTGAGTCCGAGACCAGTGAGTGTGAGTCTAATCATAACAACAGCTACTATGACATCAACGGTCAGCCAAATGACGATGTCTTCAGACTCTGCGACAATGATCTCAAACTTCACCCAATTATACGGAAATCACGCAAACAGTTAACACCCGAAGAGCAAAAGGACGAGAAGTATTGGCATAAGAGGGCGAAGAATAACTTTGCGGCCAAACGGTCGCGAGAGAGCCGAAGACATCGGGAAAACCAAATCGTTTTGAGAGCGAACTTCTTAGAGAAGGAAAACAATTCACTGAAAAAATGTCTCAAAAGACTTGAAGATGAGAACAAAGAGTTGAGAAAAATGTTTCAGAACTGTTGATTCCGGTGTTTGTATTTGAATGGTATTACACACAAGCATTGAATTATATTCAGTGTCCTTTTTTATTATAAATGGTTTTAATTCTAATCAGTGTTATAAAATTGTAACAAAACTATTGTATTAAAGAAAATGTTATATTTATTGAACCAATAAATCATTGCTTAAGTGTTTATCAGTTTCACTGTTTTATTTCTAAATACCTGTGCATTTTGTTACTCGTCTTTCATATAAACTTTATTTTTAATTGTCAATTGCTTTGTCTCTAAAGTTGGAAAAATTAAAAGTTTATGGTTTAATGAAAATAAAGTGTTAATTGATTTGAAAATAATTTTTGTAATGAATGAAATCAGTATTCAATCAGATGTACGAAAATTCAGTATTTTTAGCATCACTTCTGACACTTCTTTTGGTATGTATTACAAAATTTAAATCATTTTTTGTTCATTTATTTAATGATTTTAAATTAAAATTAAAATTTTTAATAAACACTGAAAACCACTTTCAGACTATTCATCGCTAAATAGTGAACAAACCCCTAATATCAATGAAGTGGTGAGAGATTTGGTATCACAACAGCACTCGAGAATTGAATTAACAGAACATAAGGTTGAGATCAATAGAGATATAATCTGTTGGTCAGACCTTAAAAACAAAATCAATGACAATGAGGGTAAAACTAAAGACAATGATAAGTCATTGAAAGAGAAATCAATTGAATGTTTGAAAAGATATTCACAAAACATATCATTTATGACAACAATTGTGTCGATATTTCCAATCATTAATTTGTGTAAAACCTATTCATTTAAATTGAATTTCATTGATGACATAATTGCTGGTTTAAGTCTAAGCATGGTTAAAATACCTGAAGCCCTGGCTAATGGATATTTGAGTGGATTGGGTGCCGCATATGGCCTTTACGTTGAATTCTTCCCCTCTATTATCTATGCTATAATGGGTTCATCACATCACACATCAATCGGTATTTAAAATATTAAGAAAATTATTGAAAACTAATCGCAATTTAAGGCACTTTTTCTATTGTGAGTATTATGGCCAGTGATGTAGTGCTCAGAGTACAGGATCAGATGTATGAGTTGGACGATATGGGGAACTACACTCTTGTTAGCGAGGAATT
>JAQGAT010000852.1:0-21823 GCA_034687845.1 Pantelozetes paolii
TCTTCACTCATCTCTTCAGTAATCACACAATTGTTTGACAAATTCATTGACAACTCTTTTTCCGACATTTTAAACATTAATTAAAATCACTTTTAATATAAATATTATTTTCAATTTAATTAAAATTTCATAAAAATTATTTTAATTTATGTAAGGGGTGATTCATCACGGTTAGGGGTGCTGAGCGATGTTGGCCACCAATAGTTAGCCAAATCGGTTGAACCCTGGTCCACATCGATGTTAATGCGAATCATTAACAATAATTACGAAATTAACACAATTTAATTATAATTAATTGTTTATTGAATTGACTCAGAAATTAGGGCAACAGGTGCTCATGAAACTGGACATAAGAATGACTTCCTGTGCACCTCAACAAAACATAAATAACGAAAAAAAAGTAATTATTCAAAAGTCCCTTTCATTCCCCCCCCCCGATAGGCTGAGCCTTCCATGGCTTAGTTCTTCTTACGCTTCTCGGCAGATGAACTCGATTTGCCGTAAGAAACAGTTCTCTTAAGAGGCCTGACTGACTTGCTCTAACATCCTCGCAAAGAAGTCGATGTCTCCCATCTTTGGAATGGCACTTGATGACGGCTTTGACTGAGTTTCTGACTTAGGCTTTGTGTTCTCTTTCTTTTTGGTTCCACCACCGTTCCCGTCTTTGTCTTCTTCACAGTTGGTTCCTTCAGTTCAGCTTTGGTTGGGATCGACTTTGGGGTTGATTGAGATAAAGATCTACGTGATGACATAGTAGAGATTGATTTTGGTTCGATTTTGGGTTCCGACAACAATTTGTACATTCGTCGCAGAGTATCCAATTCTAACCTCTGATTATTAAACATGTCACGAAGCTTATCGCGAGTTGTCAAAAGAAACTTCTGTTCTTTATCTCTCAGTTTCCTTGTAATGCAGTAAAAGCAACACAGCCTTCTCCCTCCTTTACTACAAAGAATCGGAAGCCACGGGATTCTCTAATAGAGATGGCAGAGACGAAGAGAACAGAAAAGAGGGGTTTTGTGTATCTTATCCTCGATTTCTTCATTCTGTCCTTTGATATTAAGATCGGTAATCTCCCCGTACTTAATCTCTAACATAGCTCTCAGTGTCTCCCTTTCGACTTCCATCTCCTCCTAAACCCTAGCTTTTCGAGATGACTTCACTTTATCTGCATTATAAAGGCGATGAAGAGACTTCTCCCTATTTTGTTGTAATCAATGAAGTGATCGCTGGGTCGGGTCGAAGTCTTCCATCTTTCACCATATAATCATAGTCATAGTTACAAACGATCTCATAGAGGACTATGTCGTCGATCCCTGCATCCAGTAACACTTGTCCGCCGCCAACCTTGGAGTAGAATACCTTCGGTACTTGAACCTTCGCAAAACCTTTGCTTTTACCGCTGAAGACAGGCAAATCCCAATCCTGCCTTTGAACACATTCACAAAATCGTCGTATAGGTAAAAATCGAATCTCTTCAAAATCTCATCGATACAAAGATCCAGTTTATCGTGTTTACTAAAACTCATGACTGAAAAGGGATGAAAGATAGGATTATGTATTTGTTGCTTATGACGAAATCGACCAAAGGAGCCAACAATATAAATAATAAACTCAAACTTGTAATTAGTAACTACATTCGATTGAGCAACAGAAGATCGGAGGTCAAGAGGAGTAGTAGTCGTCTTTGCAAATGTGTATTTCTCCCCTCGAAGTCTTTGTTCTCCTCAACCATTTTCTCCAACCATTTCTAATTCTTGATTATTGTCTTCTGAATGGTGGCGATCTCTATTTGAGTATTAACAAGATCGGAGGAAATCTTCCTGATGTTGTTGTAATTGATTTTAGTCACAAAATCAATTGCTTTCACCACCACTTCAGTTGTTTTGACGACGGGATCGATGATGTCAAGTGTGGTAGATATGTTCGTCATCGTGAGCAACAGTTCGTTAAGTTTTTGGTTGATTGGAGCCACCAGTTCTGTACACCGTATGGTGACGGTCTCTTCCACTGAGGGTCCAATCTGCCTGAGAACTCTCGTACAGATATCGTTGATCTGTCTCTAATCGTATACAGGTATAACCCCTCCATCGGCTCCCGCTTCAGGCGCATCAGGTTCGCCACTGGTTCGGCTCACATTGCTCTCCGGAGTATCGAACTCTTCATTGGGTTTTTGGTGATGGAAAATGTCATTGGCGGAGTTAGGAGATCCAGACGTGACTCTAAAATTAACCGATTACTCATTTGGTTCAACAGAGTCGAAGTATCTCTGCAAATTCTGTTCTCCTTGCTGACCGACTTCAACTTATCTTCTGATGTCTTCGTTTTCCGCCCTGATTCTTTTGATGCGGTCTTCAATTTCAGTTACATAACGGATGCGAGTTCTTCTTTTGCGTTGAACAACTGATCGTAGTGTTTGATCCAATCACGTTTTTTAAGTTGAGATCTCCGTGGTTTAATAGTAGAGAGATCTTCCTATAACAATAACTCCAAATGTTTATAAGCAGAACTCAATTTCTTAAGGTCTCTTGAGTTGGCTATTGGTTCAGAACTTTTTCGGTGATCTCATCATTGTTATTGATGATGTTAGATATCGCCGAACGAATGATGCTTCCGATGATAAATGAAGTTTGCGATCGACCACCTTCTGACACATTGTCGAAATCTACCACATTCCCCCTCGCTCCAAAAGAAGGCACGTCCCCGGACGTGGTAGCGTCCTTAGAAGGAGAGAAGTAGTCGAAGACACGCTTCATAATATGAAAAATAGGCATGAGACGAAAGGTGAAGAAACGAACGTAAGGACGTAAAAGACCAAACATACGGAATATCCGAACGGTAGAAGTAATCCGTGAAGTAATGCTCAATGAGGTAAACATAGGGTAAAGGTGACCGACATTAGAAATCCAAAAATAAATGCAAAGGTAGAAATCCAAAATAAGACAGAAATTTAAGGTATGAGTAAATATGGTAGATTACGGTCGTTTCGGACACAACACTACGTCCTCCCAGCGGGCTCTTCTGGACAAGATGACGACCACAGGTCGAAATCGACGGCCAATAGTTTATCGCTTCCTTAGGCCACAGAAGGTGTTTTACGTCCTCCCAACGGGCTCTTCTGAACGAACAAAAGTTACAGGATCCACTGGACGAAGTATACGTCCAGGACACAACCTCCACCAAATGTAAGGGGTGATTCTTCACGGTTAGGGGTGCTGAGCGATGTTGGCCACTAATAGTTGGCCAAATCGGTTGAACCCTGGTTCAACACGACGTCGACATCAATGTTAATGCGAATCATTAACAATAATTACGAAATTAACACAATTTAATGATAATTAAGTGTTTAATTAATTGACTCAAAAATTAGGGCAACAGGTGCTCATGAAACCGGACATAAGAATGACTTCCTGTGCACCTCAACAGAACATAATTAACGACAAAAAGTAATTATTCAAAAATCCTTTCATTTATAACAAAATGCATTGAAAACACGTGTACTGTATATTGCATTGAAAATTTCCACGACCTCTACTAATGGGAAAATGTTATCATGCTCATATGTCTGGACATATCCGGTTCACACATAAACACAGTAAACAATGAATATTTAATATCACTTAAAACTATAACACAAAAGATATTCAGAAAATGTTTTAAAGAATATTCTGTTAAAGGGTTTCAATATTTTTATACAATTTTATGCATTAATTGTTATTTTATTTTGATTTTAAGTTCACTTTAATTACAAAAACCTAAGAAAAAGCTAATAATTATTTAATTCATTGAATAATTGACTGAAAAATGAAATCCTATTTATTGAACATCTGTTGAGCTATTGATCCACTTCTCCGAAGACGATATCCATTGTCCCGATTATGGCCACAAATGTCCACTCAATACAAACTGAGATTTTTCAATATTTTTATTAATTATTATTAAAACATCAAAAATATTTAATGAATTCATTTCACTGCTATTTATTTGTCACTAATAAAGGGTTAAATATATTTTCAACACTTATTTGTCTATAAATATAATTTCGAAACTATTTTCTGTAAAGTTGTCTAAAATTTACATATTTTTTGGTTCCATACGAGTGTTTGAAGCCCTGAGAGCCCCGCCATCGACAGGAATTATAGCACCCGTTAGAAATGATGCTTTATCTGAGGCCAAGTAGGCGACCATATCTGACACGTCTTCCGTTTCTCCGATTCGACCCAAAGGATAGTTTTTATTACAAAACTCTTCAACTTTTTCAGTAATATTAACGTTTGGCATCATTTTCTCAAAAATAGGGGTACGAATGGCCGCCGGACTGAAGGGGTAAACATTGAAAACATTATCAATAATAAAATTAAATCACTTTAAACATACTTAACACTATTAACCCGAACCCCTTTGGGCCCCAAATCCAGTGCAAGTGTTTTAGTGAACATATCTAAAGCACTTTTAGCCATACAATAGGCAATGGTTTGCGGATTCTTTCAATTCATTATAAATTTTGATAATATTTATTGAAATGAATGAAACATTTGTATCAATACTTACGGCCTTAAGTCCAGCGATACTCGAAATGTTTATTATATTTCCTTTGGTTTCCTCGAGATATGGAACCACTAATAGAGTCAACATTTGAACGCTTCTGACATTAGTGTTCATAATTGTGTCATAGATTTGTATATAATTGGGTGAACCAAACGGTGCCGACTGTCCAACGCCTGCATTATTGACTAAAATGTCAATTTTCTTAAACTCTTTGATTGTGTTTTGAACCAAATTTTTGATATCATTTTCATTCAACAAATCGGCTTTAATTCCGATTACTTTCTCTTTTGACTGGTTTTTACATTTCTGTACGACTTCTTTGATTTTATTTTCATCCCTTCCCGTAATGACAACATTTGCGCCCAAAGACGACAACTTAATGGCTATCCCTTCGCCTATCCCTGAACTCGAACCTAATAATTATAAATGAATGTTATTATATAAAAATATTGAATCATCAGGAATGCTTTATACCCGTAACCAGAGCTACCTTTCCTTTAAAATGCATAATCAATTGCAAGTTTTGTAACAATGAATTGAAACAATACTTCAAATGAAATATTCAGTGAATGTTTGTTTCAAAACAAAGTGAAACAAATAATTTGCTAATGAATTGAAAGAAAGGATACGTTAATGAACTGATATTTCCGATGTTTGACACCCTTATCGCAATTTGAGCCTAAAATACAACACAAGAAATATATTTGAATATAAAAAATAATTATTTGATAATTTAATGATTTGTTTGTTGTGTTATAAATTATCAAATATAAAAAGTATACAAAAATTATTTACAAATAAATACCTATTAATTGAGTTTTATTTCACTTAATAATCAATTACTTCAATAAAATTCAGTGCAAAAAAAGTATATATTTTATAATTTTGATAAAATAGACATTAAATATGATTACAAGACATTTAATATGGTTTTCAAATGTATGGATATTTGCAGTAATATCTGGTATCTCAGGACTGATAAGTGTTTAGACACCCAGTTATCTATATTTTTATATTTGTTTTATTTGCTGTTTAATAATGAAATTTTAATTATTATTATGAATTCATATGTTTTTAAATTTAAACAAACGATAAAATCCTTTAATGAAAATATTATTTAATGTAAAGCATATGTTGTGTTGAAAATGTGATCAAACTTTTATATTCTTAATAAACCCTTTGAAACTAATTATAAATATTGTCCCCTTTTAATGACTTTTTAATAAGTGCTTAATTAATTTACTTTTAAGTGATGTCTAAAATTGTAAATAAATTTATTATAATAACTCTTTTCTCAATTATAATGAAAAGTAATTCAATAAAAGTGAGTATTATTTTGAACAAAACATTTGCACAAAGTTTTGCTTTTGAATGCATATAATAACCTAAAAATGTTGATAAAAGATAATTAATTCAGAGGTTTTCAGCACAGGATTATAGTTTAAGTCATAATTAATGATAATTATTGTAATCTTCTTGTGCTCATTGAATGTTAACTTGAAATGACTGCTATAGTAGAGAAAAATCTACTTATTTCTTAATATTTATCAAAAAATTGTTTATAAGTTTTGATAATTTATGTTATTTTTTAGGAAAAATATATTTTATTTCGATCTAATGAGTCGGATATGAATGTGTCGGAACCGTTAGACACTTCAATGACTTCGTCTGATATCTCAGAAAACACTTTAAATGAAAGAATTGCTAACAATTTAGACAAAATTGAAAATGAAATTAATATTAATATTGAATATAACGATGAAATTGAATCAAAAACTGATTATTTGTACGATATTTTGTATAAAAATAAAAAATCTTCAATTAATGACAAAACACTTAAACATCACTTCAATAGCAAAATAAATAACAATTCTGTTAAACATAATAATCGCTTGAATGTTGAAAATGTCAATAAAAATTTAGTGAATAACAAAACTCTTAAAAATAATCAATTAATTGAAAGCAAAGACTTGGAAATTGAGAGAATATTTAATTATCAATTCACACCTGACAATAAACCCCCTGTTATAACACCGATAAATGACTCATTGATGGAAACTACAACAACACTGGCCGACAATGATCTTGAATATCAAATAACAACAAATGTGTTGCCATTTGTAGATCAAGTAAATTACAAAAATTCAAATCTAATTACAGCTAAACCTGAAAATTACAAAACTTCTGTAAAAGCACTGAAAACTAGCAGAAACTCAATGATAATCACTGCGGAGACCATTAGTATAGGAAACGAGACGACAACCACTGAAACTATTCAGACAACTCTCAGCTATAATAGTGTTAAATACAGATTGAATAAAATCAAAGCTAAGGAAGTTTCGGAAACCAGTGCTAACATCCATAGTGTAAGTAATAGTGACTCAATTGATGGCAAACAGTGCTCTGAATACATAAAATCAATTAATAACTCACAACATATTTGCGACAATAAAGTGATTATAAGTTTTGAAAAATTAGATGAATTTGTTGAGAATCTGTGTCTGTATTTAAGTCATGAAAACGATTGCGACAAAGCTATTGAAAGGCCGCCAAAACTGTGCTTGAATTATACGCCAGAGAATGACACTCAGAATAAGTGCACAGATATTAGTGAAAAGGTTTGTGAATTGAAATTACATAATATCAGTGAAAATAATAATAAGACTAAAGAGAAGTTCATTTATATAATTGGTTGGTATGACTGCAAAGATAGTCATAATATAACAAATAATATTAATAGTAATAAAATTTATAACAATTGTGAACTCTATTCAATCAATTTTGATAAAACTGGTAACTGTGCTCATGATAGTGGACATGTAGTTATCATTGTAGCAACAGTTGTGCCCATTGTTTGCATTGCGATCTTATCTGCATTTCTGTACTTTAGGAAGAATAGGAATATGAAAAAGTTTGACTGGTAAGTGATTTTCCTATATTTATTGTACCATGCTCATTTTGGCGATATTGGCTATCATTATTTCATTTGAAAATAATATTTTTATTAATTTCAAGGTTTTTGAAAGTTTTAATTAAATATAAAACACTTAAATGATTGAAAGGTTTTAAATCACAGGTGTTTTCAGGAAAATAAATTTAATTTATTTTTTTAACTGAAAATTTAAATCGTTTTAATTTTACACAAGACTTTAGTTGTCATTAAATTTGTATTAAATTTTAATAATATTTTTGAATACAATGATAATTATTAACAATTTATTAATCATAAACTGAATATTCATGTGATTTGTGAATCAAATCATTAATTAATTTGGTGATAAAACTAATCATAATTTACAATTGAGATGTCTATTTAATAGTTGCACTTTAGACAGAGCAAGGTTGGTAATTATTATTCTTTAATAAATTTAATCCTGATTTACCTGTACCTGGGCTATATTCAGGATAATTTTTCCTCATTGAGTTAATTATCAATAAAAGTAGAAAATATAAGGTTTTTTGCTATATTTGTGCCAAAGATCGTAAAACTAAATGACCTTGCACATTCAATATTTTATGTTTTAAGTAATTTTAAAAATAATTTCATTAGAAAATAAAATCTAAATTAAAAATGCATTGAAATTAATAAACAATTAATTATTGATTACTAATAAACGATATATTAATTGATATTTTGGTTCAAATTATTTTCAATTTATATTAACTTTTCTCTCAATATTTTTTGCCAATCATTTCACTCCTGTCCTCTATTTTACGCATAACATTAATAAACAATTTATGTTTTCAATGAGAAAGCCTTCTGAGAAAGGAAAGATGACCCCGATATTCATTTTGTCAATGAGAGAGCAACTTCAGCTCTGTTGCCTTGCGATCAATCGCTGTTAGTCTTTAATGTTTGTCTAATCAAATGTATATCCAGTAGAGATACTGTAACTGCAAATATTTAATATCAATCATAATTTATCATGGTGAAAAAAGTATTGAGATATTAATGATGACAAGATGACAATGGTGATTTTAGTTTATGTTCTATTTTCACAAATATTTTCCTCAATTTTAAATACTTGAATAGAAATCCAACGAAATAACACTTTTATGTAATAAATAACTGTATAAACCCATATCCCTGGGCGCATGAGCAAGGGCACATTTAATCAAACAATTTAGCTGTTAATACAGTGTGTGATCACAATTTGATGTCGTATTTTGCGATCAAAAACCTAATCCATTGTAAGACTCCTGTAATAAGCAAATGAAACAACTGTTCAGTCATTACATGAATGCTATTAATAGTGTGTTTGAAATGAAAAACAATTAAAATGTTTTGAAAATGTTTTGAAAATGTTTTATATGTTTATAGTTTTGGCGTTAAAATACTGAAACAAATGCCACACAAAAGTAAGTCAAGGAAGAGAAGAGTTGATAAGATGCCAACCGATGCCAGCGCTGGAAGTGCTGTCATTAATATGTCTGAAGTGAGTGCCAGTCAGACCAAAGTCACCCCAAAGTCAATACCAGTGCTAATGTCTGAGTTTCATCAATACTATCGACTAAATAGAGCCGATTCTGGCCTCAAATTGGCCGAAGAGTACGAACAGCTAAAGGAAGTGACGTATAAGAAGAAGTCAACTAAACTATCCCAGCTTACTATCAATAAGCCTAAAAACCGTTTCGTAAATATACTTCCCTGTGAGTAGTGTTTGTACTGTTTGTAGTGTTAGTTGTGTTTAGTTTTGTGTTATTTTTTGAATTAAATTTTGAATTTTTGCCAATTTTTCAACACTTTTGACATATTTTTCTTAAAAAGTGTTTTCAATTTGTTTATCATTTTCTGCTGTTTTTTAAGTGAAATGTTTCAATAATTTATTACTTAATAATTGGTTTTCAACTTTATATACAATATATTGTGTTATTCTTTCAGAGGTTTTATACATTATATATATTGAGGTTATAATTATATTTCATATGTATTGTGCCGTTGAATACCTGTGCCGTATATGAAATATAATTGTAATAACAGTCGCATAACAATTATCTAATTAAGAGATAAGAGAAATATTTTTATGAGAAATAATTTATTGGTTTTTCGCAGAAACAATATAATTTCACTCAAATATCGATAATTATTATGGATTTCAATTGATCTTGTTCATTCTTTACACCTTATAGACGATCATTCCATTGTAACACTTAATCTAAGGAATGGTATTATCGGCTCAGACTATATCAACGCTAACTTTATTCCGGTATTCATTGATATTAAAAATCATTTAACGCTTGAATTGATGTGATTTTAATTAATTTCTTCTAAGGGTTACAGTCATGAGAAAGAGTATATCGCAAGTCAGGGTCCGCTCAACTCAACTGTTAATGACTTTTATCGCATGATTATTGAACACAACGTCCGAATAGTTGTTATGTTAACACTCTGTATAGAGAAGGGACGGGTATGTCATCTCATTTATAAATATTTATATAAAACTTTTAAATTGTATAAATAGTTATTTAAGTGTTTAAAACTAATTGATCTTGTATACTTGATATTTTCCCTGAACAAATATAATTTCTGTGTTTACTCACCCTTTGATAGATAAAAGATTTCTTTTTCTTTGTAATCAATTGAATGAAAAAACATTTTTTTCAATTCAATATTATAGCAAAGGTGTGAAAAGTATTGGCCAAACACTGATGATATCGATGAGGACTCAACCGATTCATCAGTTCCTCAAATGACTTTTGATGACATTAGAGTTGAATTATTAGACGAAACAATAGATAAGGATTTTGTTGTCAGAAATTTAAAGATAATTAAAGTATAAAAAGAGAAAAATTCCAAAAAACTATTGAATTAAACATTAATTATATATTTCGCACACTTTTAGGACGATTCGGATCATTTGATAACACAATACCACTTCACAGAGTGGCCTGATTTTGGTTGTCCTCAGAATCCCTATTCACTCATACATCTAATAGAAGTCATTAGAAAACAATACAAAACATTAAATATTTCACAAAAAGTCAATAATGAAAGTCAAGACACCGTTTGTCCAGTTTTAGTCCATTGCAGGTCTTATTTCAATAATTCATTTCAATTTCAATCATATCTTTCAATATATTTCTCATTTTGTTGGTCAGCGCTGGTGTCGGCAGAAGCGGTACTTTCATAGCTGTGGACACTATTATGCAATCATTAGATAATTGTCTTCTCAATAGAGATGAATGTTTAAACAAAGATATAACTATTGATGTCTTCAATACTGTTTGTGTTATGAGAGAGTTTAGGCCTCATATGGTTCAGACAGAGGTATGTTTAGTGGAGTAAGGACCAGGTATTCAACTAAATCTAATTGTTTTGATTCAGGATCAATATATCTATATCTATGATTGCGTTAAATATTTAATCGACAAAATTGAGAGCAAATCTATGAATAAATTGGACAAAACTGAGTCTAATATTAGAGTAAAAGGTATTGTTTATTATCTTTAATAAAATTTCTTTACTTTATTTGAAATTGTTTTTTGTCTTCAGAACAAAATGATCTCTCAATTGGTCCACAAAGTGAACAAAATTCTGGTCTGAATATTGGAAATGAATTGCTTGATAGTGAAGAGGTGTTGAGTACCGGTGCGCACATTAATAGACAGTTTTCTTCAGATGAATGTTCAGAAAACACAGAATTATAACATTAAATAGTTTTTCAAATTTTAATTCAAAGCGTTTAATGAAAATTCATTTTTTGTTACAAATCATTGAATGAATGGTTATTTAAGTCATTATATTATTTATGAAAAAATATTTATAAATAATTAAAAAATAATTTAATTATAAAATTGTTATTCATTTCTTCATTTCATATAATTTTTTGAATAGAATTTTTTGTTGAATAAGTTTTGAATAAGTTTTGAATAAAAATCATTGAATTTTATTTAAAAATATTAAAACATTTTACAAATATTACAAAACAAAGGAAAGACATAACAAAACAGATAATAAGGGTTTGATTTACAGAATACAGTATTTTGATAAACAGTTGTTAAACATATGAACTATTAGTTGAATACAAGTCCTGAGAAAAAGTCTTCAGTTTCTTCGGAATCGTTTTATTCAAGTCTTTGAACTCTTTTTCAAAACTTTGAAAACTTAAAGCCGATGTTATGACATAACCCTCCAGACATCGACGTAATCTAAGTTTAGACAACTTTCAAACTTTTTGTCAAATTATTATTTAATGTTTAAATAATTTTTGTGAAAATAAATTCAAGTTTTATTTCATTATTGGGAAAAGTTTTGTCTAAAAATATATTAAATCTTAAATTCATTGCAAGTTTTTATTGTTTGAAAAATATTTGAAAATAATTTATAAAATGATTTATTGTTGGATAAAGTCCTGATCGCACCGACAGTTTGTATTTGTTTCAATTGAATTGTTATCAGTAATGGTGTTATCGTTTGAATCTATTGAAGGTTTCAGTGATTGTGAGGGTTTACCGCTCGGAGGCATAACATTGCGACCAAACTCTCCCAAAACATTACCCGGTTTTACATAATTGCAAACTATATATGTCTCGTACCACTGGCCGCCCCGTCCACCACATTGAGCACAACCCAGTTTTGTTGTGTCCTTCCATAATACTTGAGTGAAATGACCCGTTCCTGAACTGAACGTCGGGTTCGACCAACTGTACGATTGGATCTCATCGTACCTTAAAGTGGATGTAAATAACAAATACAGGGATTGTTTGGTTTGAAAATGTTTGCTAACATACCAGGCTTTAATGGCATTGCTGGCACTGATAGGTCTTCCATCAGTACTACCTCCCCAATAAAGATTTTCTCCATAAGTTCCTAATAGTAGGCCAGAGTGTCCGGCACTTAGACCTTCATATTGTGATATACTATTGCATCGACTCTTAGCGTAGTTTATAATCTGTTTAATAAATGGATTAAATATTAAATGAATTAAATTTTAACTAAACATACGTTTGAATCCAATGTTAAAGGACTGGTGTTATGAAGACTTCGGTAATAGTTGTGAGCTTTTAGGGACTCGTTCTCAAAATCATTGGTTGTTTTGTCCGGTAGTGGACTTCGAGCCCAAACACCTTAAACACAAAATGAATAACAAATAAGTGATAATTGTGTGAAATATTAAGACTTAAAACATACAAACAATTAATATAACATTGAATACAATTTTTGCAAACATTTTCCTCAACTCTAACACAAAATTATTTAACTTTTATTTGAACTCAAAATTTAAAATAAAGTTATTTTTTGTGACTTTCGTTGCATTTTATCCCAAATTCTTGACATTTTTATTATTAATTTATTGTTTATTTCATTTATGATTAAATAATTGTCTAAAAATTTAGTAAACAACAAATGTTTTTCTCAAAACATTTTATTATTATATAAGTTATGACAAAAACAGTCAAAAAAATAGGTCTTCTGTAGACATATTTGTAATTAATTTTGTGTCAAATATAGCGATTAGTTATCAGTTAATACTCATTAGAGTATTAATTCTCAAAATTAATTTACTTTTTATATATATTTTTGAATGTTTTTATAAGAAAAGTGAAAATATATTAGAATCTTGGTTATTTTATAAAATCATTGAAATTCAAACCAATTTTAAATATATTCTGTGATAAACATATCAAATATAATATTATGATATAAATTATAAATTGTTGTGCATTTAGTTGAGACAAAACACCAAGGCAATTGTCGATTATGTGTGATTCACAAATCAAAATATTGATTATAATTGCATTAATCCCGGATACTTTTGTGCCGTTATGCACAAGTAACTAATAAGTTATTAATATAGGATTTAAATTATTCAAAATCAATAGTTTTGTGTTTTTCAGTGGTTAGGATCAAATGTGTAAAATAGAAAATTAAACCTTGATCAATCAAATTTATATTTACCTAAAAATTATCATTAAATAAAGCTCTAAATAATAAAACAGTTGTAAAACTGATATGAAATTATATTAAATATAAATAAAGTCTATTTGAGAGATGAAGGGTCGGTTTGTTATTACAGTAATAAGGATCGTAATATTCATTACTTCAATACAGGACTTCCTTACATGTAATCAATTACTGTATTAATACATAAAACAGTTGAACAGTTAAACACGTGTTTGTTATGCATTGAAAGTCAAATGTTTTAAATATAAACTATTTTTGGCATTAATTTAAGTTTTATTTGTTTTGAAAGCAATTGATTGAAGACTAAAGAGATGTCAATCGGTTATGATTTCGATAGGTTTGTCGGTTTGACGGCACAAGAGGTCGATGACTATAAGTGTGGTATTTGTCAGGAGTTGTTGAGAGCACCGGTGGTTACCATTTGCTGCCAAAATATGTTTTGTAATATTTGTATCAATGAATGGCTTAAGAAAAGTCATTCCTGTCCTTATTGTCGTCAGTTGTTGTCTGCTTCTGGTCTCAACCCCCGGCCAGGTATGTGTCCGCACATACACTCTATGTTAACTCCACTTTAATTGTGTTTCAGAGTTATAACCAATAATTTGGGAAATTTGAGGATAAAATGTGATTTTGAGTGCAAAGGATGTCTTGAAGTCTTGGTTTTGGATAACCTCTCAAAACATGTCTCTGAATGTCGTTTCGCTAATCTCTGCGACAAATGTTTGTCTCAATTGAGTCCAAACCACGACTGCTATAACCAATTGATTCAAACAAACAAAGAATCAAAAGAATTGATCCAAAGATTAGAGACAGAAAGGGATTGTCTGTTGAAACAGATCCAAGACTTGAGTCTTAATTGTGATCCCGTTTTTGGGGTATTTATTCATTCATTTGTTATTTCAATTGAATTGAATTATATTTATTCAAAACAACCCCTTAATAGCCGTCAGACAAACGGATATTCAAGGCCTGGAATATGAGAACATTTGGATTAGAGGTTATAAATGTCTTCTTTTACTCTTTAGCACCTGATTTAAGGGGGAATTGTATTCTGATTGCAGATCAATGAACACCAGATCCTAATGAATGCCAGACAATACTTATCGGAACCGATAATAACCGAAAATAAGACAAATGAAGAAATTGGTGACAAAATCGTTGATATTCTCAAAGAAGAACTCATTAAACAAAACACAACAACATTTGATATCTGCAAACACGTCGTCCAAAAACTGGATCTACTGTTTGGGAACAGTTGGCAATGTGTGGCCGACTATGACAACAGTTCAGTGGCTTTCTTCACCTTTCAAATGGGATTTTTGGTTAAAATACGTTTCGGTTTATTATTGTTTAAAGTTTTCAAAGCTTTTAATGTATTTAAAAATTATTGTTTTATTTATTGATTTTAATATTATATTGGTTTTGACTTCTAGTCAGATGAACACAACTTCATTCAAAGAGTCAGAGCTTTGGATAAAATAAGTCGTGTTTTGGATATCAAGAGATCAGAAAATATGGACAAAAATATGATTTCTTTTGTTAAGACATTAACTTTTCGTTCAATTGAAAGATTGGATTCATTTAAAGAGATTTCTTGTGAAATACAGACCAAAATGAGGACAGAATTTGGCGGTCAATGGCTTTGTATTGTATTCTCTGTCGGAAGCTTTCAAATGACAAGAATTAAAGGCTTTTATATTGACTTTCAATTATTTGACATTAATTTCTATATCTTTCAGACAAATGATTAATTGATTGAAAATATCAATCATTTGATGAATATTTGGGATATTATTTCCAAAATGTTTTTATAAATGCTTTAAATTTAAAACTAATCATAAAATTCATAACTTTTAAAATATGTAATGATTTTATAAAACAAATTAATGAATTGTAAAATCAAATGAGAACTCAAAACTACAGATTATGAGAAACCAGTGCTGAAGACAACCAGCAATTGATATACAAATGAAGAGTCAGTCGATTACGTGTCCAATGAATTTAATTAATTTTTCAATTTTCAGATTTTAATCCTATGTTTTCAAAAAATTAAAAACATTTCAAATCTTCAATTATTTTGTTATTTATTTTAAAACTAATTATTTGTAAACATTAAATGAAATCACAATTAATTGTCATAAGAATTGTCCAAATTTTCAGATTTGTTGTCTTCAATGGCCACCACTTGTAGTAACTTTTGAAGTGAACTCCGAATTGAGACTAAATTATATAAATTTAAAAAAAGATTTATTTCATATAAAAATCATTTTTTGTGTTTAAATTTGAATTTAAAATAATTAATAATAAAATTGAATAAAAATTAACTCAAACTTACAAAAATCGTTATCAGATTTGTTGCACTTGTTTTGCAAGAAATAGAGAGGAATTCCTACAAACACTGAATGAAATAGAAATGTATTTTAATATTGATTTTTGTTTCAATAATTCATTTAAAACATTGATTTTGTTTTTTAAAAAAACTAATATTAAATCACATTTTGACATAAGTTTTATAACTTATTAATTCATTTAATTGTTTATCAAACCTATTAAGAGACCAATGAATGCATTCTGGGTTTCATAAAACACAGCCATTGCTGTCAATCCAAGACATGAGAGACAGAAGATAATCGACAAAACGATCGGAAGTTTTATCGGTCGATACATTTCCGGACGACTAAACCGCAAACGTATGCCTAAATTGTACAGTAAGTATAAAATATAAGATATGACTGCTTAGGGAACTGTAGTTGAATACCGGCTGCAACGGCCACTCCTGTCACTAACCAATACAAGAAACTGAAATAATTGATGAGTTTATAAATATCAGTCGTTATTAACATTAATAGTGTTATAAAACATGACATAATCAGTGAAGGGATTGGAGTCGACCTGTAGTTCAATAAAAGCAAACATTGAAATGAGAGACCATTTGTTGAACTGAAGTTGTAATACCTCTGGAAGTGAATCATTCCAAGAATAGATGGAAACTGTTTTTGTTGAGCGCCGACTAAAACGAGTCTATATTTGAATTAAGAGAAAATCAATGACATTGAAGATAAAGTGCTTAAGTATTGATAATACTGTGCCATACCTTCCAGAGCTGAATAACATTGCATTAACACTACCAAAAGCAGACAGACCTACAAACAAAGGCATAACCCACGCAAACAAACCCAATGTTTTGTCGGCGAATACCTCAACAATGAAAACAATTTTTATGAGATTTCAATAATCTTTTGAATGATTTTAATATAAATTGTGAATCTATTTAATGCAATGAAAATTTAATGAAAGAGTAATACAAACCACTGCTATGGCTGAGGAATAAAGCACTTCCGTTGGTGTGAGTACAACGAAATATGCAATGTTTGCCAATACATAGACAATGGTTGAAGTGAAAACCCCCATCATAGTAGCCCTGGGTAGGTTTCTATATATAAACCGTATGATAATGATCATCTTAAGAATATTCTAAAAGACAAACTTATATGGGTCAATTAGCTCTTCAGTAACGCCATTCAGACTATTCCTAAATAGAGATAAAAGATTTTGAATTTGATTTCATTTACACAACGATATCATACCATCCCAGGTATGCAAAAAGACCGATATAGAAGGCCAGGACATAGTTTTGTTGACACGTCTCATGTGATAACGGATCTAATGACTCCGAAGTGAGATTCTCTGAATGACCTGTCATTAAATGAATTGTTTTTATCACATATTTGTTTACATTAACTCAAATGATATGACAATACCTTTAAATAAAAGACAAATTCCGGTCACTATTATGACAATCAAAGCCAATAACTTGGAGGCCGTGAAAATGTTTTGTGTCTTTAGAGCCCACTTCACGTTTGAACAGTTGATGAAAGTTAGTAATACTAAACACATATTAAAATTAATTCACAAATTTATTAATCGTTAAAATCAGTGTAAATGACAAACATTTGGTGATTTTAAATATAAAGTAATATTTGGTTTGGGATTAAGACTCAAAGGGTTTTAGATTTTCATTTCAATAATATTTAATAACTTATACTCACAGACAGTTAAAGCGGAGAGGGGTTTGACCACAAGATCTGGTGGTTTACACCCGAGTGGGTAGAATGGACTCAGAATATAGTATGAAAATGTAAGTCCCATAATAGCCTGAGTGGTCGGTTGGACCACAATATTCGTTATCCAGAGTACGAGGTAAGCGATAAAAGGACCGAAACCTTCATAAATGTAAACATAATTACTACCCGACCGAGTGATGGTTGTGCCGATCTCTGCATAACATAATGCACCCAATATTGAGAAGAGACCACAGAGTGTCCAAATGCTAAGCGATGTCAACAAAGAACAGTTGGAATATTCATAAACACCTTTAGGGCTAATGAATATTCCGGTTCCTATAATAGAGCCCACGACTAATGCGGTTCCGGATATCAAACCGATTTGACGTTTGAACTGAACCTTTCCTTCATTTTTATTCACATCTATGTCCTCACGAGTCGTTGGGTTTAAGTTTTGGTCAATTTTATGACTCATTACTTTAAAAAATATAATTTAATATAAGGTTTGAATATATTTTTGAATATTTGATTAAAAATCAGAATTTTATCACTTTTTCAATAAAAATAATTTTCATATTTGACGACAACTTCAATAAATATCTAAATACTAGTTCCCAACCGATATAACCGATTCATACCAAACGGTGCTTTCACTTCAATCATGTGTTTTATTATTACCTCATATGTTATAAAAATAAGTTTAATTTTGTAATAAATTTTTGTTAATTCACTGCAAAAATAGTTTTTGAAAAACATTCAATCAATTGAGTCATGAATTTATAAATTGATTTAATTATGTTAAAATTCTTTTGATTTGTTAGACTTTCACTAAATTGCCAAGATAATTAAATTAAATAAAAAATCCCTTCATATGTTTGAATTAGTTTTATTAAAAATAAGATATTAATGTGTTCCGAAATCTTTGTTAATTAAAATATGAAGCCACCATGCTACTCTATCTCATTGACATTGATAAATTACAACTCATTTATGTGATTTTATTAATATCTGTTTAAATGATATATAAAATAATTGAAAGAAATTATCAAAACATTTTAACCAATGCCAACTTGTCTTCAGATTATTTTTAATGCTTTTTAATAAAACAATTATTTTTAGATTTAAGTGAAAAACAGATATAACTTAAAATTTTGATGACTTTTTGACAAATCATTGAATCAATGATAAATTAATTTTATAACAAAACGATTAATAATTAGATTTTAATCCACACAATGTCTAAAATTATTTTTTAAATGTTTGATGAAAATAACACAAAATAAATGAAAATTAATGTCAACGAGGACAATAGGGGAGGGGAATGACCGTGTGTACCACCTGTGAGTCTATTCTTGTTAACTCATATTCTCCCCTTTTTCACACTTTTATAACAAAATAAATAAAAAATGTTGTCTATCCGTTGTTGCCCGGGACTGAGGGTCCTAACATCCCATCCCAGCCATTCCTATCCCTCTATGTTGTGCCTCCAACTCTAAATTAGATTAATGTAAAAATACTTAATTGTTTGGTATATGTATTGGATTTATGTCTGAATTTTATATGCAATCAATATCTTAAAAATAAAATCAATGCACAGTAGATGAAAATTATTTGATATTAATAACAAAATGTGAAAAATCATTGTCTAATAACGTATTGTCTTCTGATGTTTAAATATAACAATATTTTAATACCACTATTACATCAAAGGGCTATTAATTGAATGACTGATTAGCAATCAGTGATTGTTTATCAAAACTAATATTTTTATATTTGTCTAAAGATATGCCTTTTATTTGTATTTTTATATTTGATTTAATATTCATTGAAATATTTTCACAAATTCTTGATTTCAACAGAATTTTTATTTAAAAACAATTTAAATGTTTTATTGATTTGATATCAAAATCTATATATCGTTTGAAAGGAAGTAAACAAAAATATATTAATTAACTCTACGTTTGATTGTTATATAAATTGAAATATTAAATGTATTTCCAGTAGTGGTAAACGATATCAAATAGAAATGTCATTGAAATTATTTGTGGTGCACTCGTAGGCACTGATAGGCATAGCAACTGACAGAACATTTACATAAAGAGAAATAACGAAACAATATATCAGTGAATAATGATTATAGTTATCAGACGTTTGATGCAAATGTGAACATCAGTCACAAATTTAGTGACCAGTTGTTAATCTTTATATCAATTTTCAGGTTTAAATTTATTTTAGTAATCTTCAGCCTTGTTTATAACCTTGGTTCAATACGATTTAGCCTCTGGCTTTGGTTTTTTGTTCGGTCCCTCATTTAAGCATATGATGTATAAACACATTTATTTAGTGATACAGTTGTGATGAGTGTTTGATAATGAGTTGTTTATAAATTCAATTTTAATATAATTAAGCTAGTTTAGTTTTATTAATACAATGCCTGGGTATGAGAAGGAAAGGTTTATCACCTTATCCAATGCTGAGAAGACTGAATTGATGTGCAGTATATGTCAGGGAATATTCAACAGTCCTTTGGTGACCAACTGTTGTCTTCAGACCTTTTGTGAACAATGTATTAAAGAGTGGCTCAAAACCAATAATTCTTGTCCTTATGATAGAAAAGTTTTAAGAGTCGAAGACTTGAGAGAAGCGCCCAGGTATGTACATAATGTGATCACTGATCAGTCCTATTACACTGTTGTGTGAGATTTATTTGTTGATTATTTGATAGGGTTTTGACTAATTTATTGGGAAAACTTCAAATCACTTGTGACTATAAGGACAAAGGCTGTGATGAAGTGTTGAATTTGGATCAATTGGCAAAACATATAACCGACTGTCCATTCAATTCCAAAATCTGTAACAAATGTTTCTGTTTCTGTAAAGTAAGTCACGATTGCGTTAAAGAGTTGTTGGCTTTGAATAAAAGAGAGAATGAATTGATTGAGAGTTTGCGACACGAAAAGGACATTTTTGCTAAAATTACTGACGACTTAAGGGAAAGGTTTACTCAAGAGAACCAAACTTTGGTTAAAGAAAAGCAAGAATTCATTAAAAACTTTGAAATAATTAAACAAAACTTTGAAAAAGAGATCAAAACACTGAAAACAGAAAACGAAAAACTGATTAAATCTTTTGACAAGAAATTGATCCCCAATTCAAGACCTCTTTACAGGCCTTCGTCAACCCAATCCTTATTTGAGGGCCGACCGACTATCCATGATATGCTGACAGAGGCCCGAAAGCACTTGAGTCAAAGGGTAACAGTGACTGAGTCTAACATAAGTGCAGAGATTTGTCAAACAGTTGTTTCAATCGTTAAGAATGAGATCCGAAGTAATAATAATATGTATTATATTTGCCAAAACATTGTCTATAAGTTGGACCACGAGTTGGGCAGCAGTTGGTGTGTAATCACTAATTACGATAAGCATGGTCATAATTACACTAATAGCTGTTGCTTTGTCAAATTGAAGTTTGGTAAATTAACCTTCAAGATATACAAAACTAAATTTGTAAGTTTTGCACCTTTTAATCTATTGTCAATAATTAATCTAGGTTACTTTGTGCTTAATAGCTAGACGTACCACTTATGCGCCGTCGTGTCAGAGAAGGTAAAGTTAAAGAAGAGATTAAGATCTTTGACACCGATATGACTGAAGAGATGATTAAATTTGTTAAAAGCATAACATTTAATGCCTTAAAGAAATGCAATTCATTGAAAGCGATCGCAACTGAGATCAGGAATAAAATGGAGAATCAATTTGAGGGGAATTGGATTTGTTTTGCACATCATTTCGGAGATTATTGTATTCATAAAAGGGATAAAACTTTCATTAGTTATGACATCGAAAACTTGAAATTAACTTTATTTCAGTTGAAGTGAATTGAGTTTAGGTATGGGTTTGGGTGTAAATGATTGTTAAGTAAATAATAAACCTGGATAACTGCTTGATAATTTTAAAAAGTTTGAATCTATCATATTTTAGTATCAAGGTCTAAATTGATTATATTTTGAATATCTAGTTTTGTTGATGTTTTTGCCAAACACTTGATATTCATTCAAATAATTGCAATCAAACTATGATTTATAAAGTCATTAATATTTTGTTATCTTTTTATGACTGAAATGTTGAATAAAAAATTAAATGTTTATGTATTTGAAACATTGATTACAAAATATATTATGAAAATAAAATAAAATAATATTTAAATACTGTACTAATGGTTGTGTAAACTGTCACCATTAGTAAAGTAAATACCACACCAAGGTAACATCTAAATTGCATAATCATATCAAACATTTATCAAA
>JAQGAT010000853.1:0-21816 GCA_034687845.1 Pantelozetes paolii
GAGATCAATCCCGTCCAAGAAGAGATCCAAACCATTGTTGCCAGAGGCACAGGTCAGAGATCCGGTGGAGGCGGAGGCGGAGGTGGAGGAGGATTTGGAGGCGGATTTGGAGGTGGCCATGGAGGCGGAGGTGGAGGTGGATATGGAGGCTCTAGTCGAGGTGGTGGTGGATATGGCGGCGGCGGTTCATCAAAGAGTTATTAAAAATAACTATTTTTGAATTGAAATGAAATATTTTTAACGAATTTCTCGTTTTGTAGACATTTTTTATAATTAATTGAATTTTAAAATAAAATAATTTTATTAAACATTTGATTATATTTTCATTCAATCGTTAATTACTCAACAAATGAGGATTTATTTCATTTAATTAAAGGTTTGTTTTTTTATTACTATTTAAACCCAAAGCCTTTCCTCTTTGGCTCCCTTTAACCTCAAATCTATTCATCATTTTATTCAAAGTTTAAAAGTTATGTAAAAATTAATTTAAAAATGAGTTAAACATAAGTTTTGATAGTTTATGCAAATATCAAAACAATATAATGAATTACCAATCTCAATTATATTTACATTTGTTTTAATATTTGCAGAAAACAATTATTTCAATGAAAATCATTTTATTTTTGTTCAATATTTCAAATTAACTTTTAATTTCAAAGTTATCAGGCTCAGATCAGTGAAATTCATTTATCAAATTTTTAAATACTTATTAAGTGTTGAAATTGTTATAAAATACTCAACGCGACAGTAATTTATTCATAAAACTAAATCAAGTTCATTTTATATTTTATTTTGATTTTGTAACCATTGAATCAATTATATAAAATGTAATCACAATACTTGATAAAATGAACAAGAACAAATTATTGTTAAACATAAAAAATATTATTGTTATGTTGTATTACTATTACATTAAAAAGTAATTTAATCTTTATATCATTGATTGAAAATTCATTTCATGCAGACATTCATTAAAATACAAATAACCGATAATTAAATGTCATTTAAAATCTCGGAAACAAATTGAGTCTAAATTATAACTTAAATAATATATTGTTATTCAATACAGATTACAAAACATCCGTATCGTTGACAGTAGGAAATAAAACTTAACTAGGTGGATCAGATTGTAAAATTTAAATTAATGTTATTTGAAATATTGTCTGAAGGGTTTAAAAAGGGTTTAAAAATGGGTTACAAAGTGGTTATCAATACTCAACTCAATATTCAAATTAAAACTGTTTTTGAAATTTAATGAAAAAGAACTGAATTTGTGAGTAATAGAGAAACAGCGGAACAGAGGAATAGAGGAACGGTAGGTAATTATATATATTTTTTTATTATTGATTTTTCAATTAATGAAAGAAAAAATTGATAAAATATTGAATTGAAATGAATTGAAAACAACAAAACCTTTGTTCACATAATTTCTTTTCACTTGAATTTCAGAGAGAATGAGTGAAAGTGAGTAACAAATGCAAAAAAGACGTGAAAATAATAATGGATTTATGGATTAATGATCGGATAATATCACGAATTTAGATAAAGTCATTGAGGACTCACCTGATCTATGATATATGAGTTGACCTCAAAAATATCGACTTTTTCTTTACGTGTAAAGGCTTTCTCCTCAACCCTTATACTTGAAGAGTGAGTCTTAATGACAGCAAAACTACAATTCATTAAATAATAAGTTTTACGTAATTTTATACACATTTACATGAATTTCAAATTCAATTTTTTCGATTAGAGCCAGAAATGACAAAAAATAAGATGAATTAATAAAAGGATAAATAGATTTTGCATTAAATAGTTGTACAAGTTGCTCTCTCTACAACAACAAATATAATCTAGATCATTTCTATATACATTCTCAATGATAAAAATTAGAATTAAAATGAGTAATTATTACTCAAAATAATTAGAATGATAGTCCCTTGTTCAATTTAATTTGAAAAGTAAATAATCCGGAGATTAATAAAAATGAAAATAACCTGAATATCAATGAAATAATAATATATTGTATAATACAGTGGATATTATGTTTGGAAATGATTACAAAAAAATTGTTGAAAACTTTTTTATTTTGTGAATAAAAAAACAAATAAATTATCTGAACTTTTGTTATGATTTTTTAGATGAATGAAAGAGAAATAAAATGAAAACAAGATTTTCTCAATTAGTTTTCAAAATCTACTTTTCTTTTTGCATATCTAATGATTGGTTTTAAATGAGTTTCAGAGTATATAAACTCAAAATGATTTTCATTTCAATTCAGTTAGTCTTCAATCTCTACATTCAGTGACCATTTATTTGGACTAAAGTCGGACTAAAGTTATTGCAATAATAGTTATAAACATTTATTGAAATTATTTATTTTGGTTTTGTTATCGAAAATGTTTAAAGTAATTCAAATTATAAATTATTCCTCAATTGTGATCAAGATCATTTACAAATTAAACTTTCCTTGAATACAATTTTTATTTTTAAAAAATAATTAATAAATATTTGATTTTTCAAAACATTTATTAATATTTAAATATTTTTGTAGTATTTCATCGCATCAGCGCTGATAGCCTACTGTAACGCAGGAGGCGGTGGAGGATATGGCGGAGGCGGCGGTAGTTACGGAGGTGGAGGAGGAGGACGAGGTGGAGGGGGTTATAGCGGTGGTGGCGGCGGATATGGCGGCGGAGGATTTGGTGGCGGAGGGTTTGGTGGAGGTTTCGGTGGTGGCGGAGGAGGAGGAGGTGGTGGAGGAGGCGGTGGTGTCGTTCAGGCGGCTGTTATTACTCGACAGACTATTGATTACAGAGACGTGCCGTCCTCGGGCTCAGTACAGCCCACAACCATTGAAGTCGGCTCATCTTCCGTTCCCTTAAACATATTATTCAGATCATCATCAAGCAACATTAATGTCCAACAGGCCCACGAAGGAGGTGGTGGAGGAACACAACAATCTCAGTCTGAGGACGAACCGCACCGTTTGATTCATGAAGTTTCCAAACCTATTATACAAGAAGTGCGAGAAGTAATCACTCCTTACAGACGTATTGTGCAAGAGATCAATCCGGTTCAGGAAGATATCCAGACCATCGTTGCCAGGGGTACAGGTGGTGGTGGTGGAGGAGGAGGAGGAGGCGGTGGGTTTGGTGGCGGCTTTGGAGGTGGATTTGGAGGCAAAGGTGGCGGTGGGTTTGGTGGCAAAGGAGGCGGTGGTTTTGGTGGCGGTGGATATGGAGGTGGCGGCGGCAAGATTGGTGGCGGTGGGTATGGCGGAGGAGGAGGTGGAGGCAAAAAGGCTTATTAGATGTCTACCCGTCCTTAACATTAATAAAATGATTTTTGAATTCATTCTATCGTTAGTTATATTAGTATTGTTTTAATTCATATTCACTGCAAAGTCAACAAAAAAAACTTAAAAAAATAATTGATTGTAATTTTTGTGATAAATAATGATTTGCTGTAAATATATTGCAATAAATAATAATTTTATTAAAAATATATTTGTTTATTATTTTTAATAAATCAGTTTCTGGGAGAATTAGATGACAAATATTTGACATGATATTCAAACAACCTAGATTACATCGCAATACTAAATAATGAAAAAATAAATTTAATAATAATAATAATAATTAAATGATATACAGTATTATCAATGTAATACTGAATACCAGTGTAATATATTAATTGAATAAATAAATGTCTGATTCTATGTTTTTATTTCAGGAAAATAACAATAATTTAATTTAATGTTTAATAATTTTGTTTTTAGATTTGATTTGGGATTAAAGCATATAAATTACATTAAAAGCAAAGTTAATGATAATTTATTAATCATTATCTCTGTTTGACATTTACTTTAATCGCAATTCAAAACAATTTTCATATAAAGTGCAAAAAGTATTAATAAATGATTTGTTTTTGAAAACTAAATATCAAAACTGTATTACACTTATTACACAATAAAACTTAATTTTAAGTATAACTCCTCTGTAAGTATCAATAATTTAAATAACTCTTAGACCCGTTTGAATGCTGTAATTTGAGAAAGTATCAAGGTTGTCAAACTTCATTGAATTAAAGGTAAAAGACTGACCAAATATATCTAAAAATTTCAAATCTTATTTAAAATAATTTTAATTTAATATTCAATAATACATTTTAAATAATATTATAATGATATTATAATTTTATACAATATTTTGAGACACAAATCAACATTAATATGAAAACTAAGAATTGATTTAATATTTGGTAGAATATTATCGTATCCTAAAGATTGTGTATTTGAACTTGATAATGTTACAAAAATATTTATCTTATAATTATTTGGTTGGTGCACATTTTGTCTCAAGTCCAATTCGTTCAGCAATTGTATAACAAGACAACCCGTCCTCACACTTGCATTTCTGTACAAAACATAAGAAAATATATTTTAAAATTGTTTTTATTTTTTTAAAATTTTCTTACCGAGTTCAAACAAGCATTACCAAGTTTCAAATACTTAGTGCAGATGTTACCCAACTGTTCCAGATTCCAGACACAGCATTCATTAGTCAAACAATCTGAGTCATTGTGACACAAATCAACTGTAGCTGAAACCGATATTATAACAAACATAAAGACAAATAAAATAATTGTTTTCATATTTCTCTTCAATTTATTTATAGTTTTATTAAAATAATTAAAAAAAAATAAGAATTTAATAGAATTTTAATAATAGTATTGAAAATTAGTATCAGATGTTAGGCTTGAGAGTGATTTTACAAGTGTTCAAAATAGCAGTAAATGAAATGTAAAATCAAATGTGGCTTTAATGAGATATAAATTATCGCCTATTCCTGTATTGAGTGAACACTCAAATAGTGTCGTTCCTTAATATCAATTGATATGAAGTCTTAAAAAATAGTCTTATGTTTTGATAATTTAAATCATTTACCACATGTGAGACACAATTAAACAACAGGATCTATACCAGTTCACACAGGGTTGATTGCATTACATTGATTACAGCCACCTGTTGTGGGGTTCGTAACAAATTTAATTAATAATCCCCCTTAAAGGTGTAATTTAAACATATGTTTAATTCAAAATTTGTATAAAAATATTTAAACACTTAATTACAGATCACTTTATAATTCAATTGTTTCGGTATTTAACTCAAAAGTTTAGACCAAAACTACGAAATGGGTATCAAATCAGTTGTATTTCTATTGTTGGCAATGGTATGCATCGCTTCAGCGTTTGTATGTCTGCGAGACTACTGTTCCCGAGTCGACTGTGCAAACGTTGATCGATCTGAATGTGAACTCAATAACAACGGTATTTACAGAGAGAAGGGCACAGTCTGTGGGTGTTGTCCCGCATGTCTCATCAAATTAAGTAAATCTATATTTATATCAAATTTAAATATCAGTTAATTATGTATTTATTTTTTATAGACGAAGGGGAAAGTTGTTTTGGAATGATGTTGAGAGGAATGCCACCGAAGGTTGCCTGTGCTCAGGGATTGATCTGCGATCCCAGAACTGTTAAATGTACCAGGATAGAAAATTAATCATTTTCAATAAAACTTTTTGATTTTCAAAACAATTAAATTTTTGTATTTTTTTATAATTTAACAAAATTTATGAATTATTTTGATTCATGTTTTATACTATAATCACATCAATGTTAAAATCAAATCTCAATATTATGTCTTAATTTGTTTAACAAAATGATTTCAAATATTTCTTATTTAATTAAAAATTGAGACAAACTTTAAACAACATATTATGGATAAACATAAATTGATTCTGAACATAATTCACTTGAACAATTTTGGAAAAAAGAAATCAACAAACCCATCAAAGTCTCATGACAATGAGTCATCTATACTTGGCCAGTTGTCTAATCTCTATTTTCTTATTCAAAGAGATCTACAGTATAATAATTTCCTTTAGTAATTGAATAAACAAGGTTTATATGAAATTCATTTCATTAAACAATTAATATTGAATTTGACAAACAATGAATTGATATTAAACTCAAGTGAATTTGTTTTGTTGTGTTACTGACCAGTTGTAACCCTGACCAAGGTGTAATCAACTGTAAAAGTACTATAATGACTGAAAACAAATATCAAATATCACACATAATAATGCTTTAAATATGTTTTATTTTGATTACATTTTTGTTATAATATTTCCATAAATGAATTCAATATTATTTAACACAATATTAAATAAACAATTAATTAAAGTTGATTTTAATCCAGATTAATATTAAATTAGTTTGTGCAGGTCAATTAATAGGCTTTAGATCCTCCAGTCGTGCCTCCGCCTCCATAACCACCACTGCTTCTCATACCACCTCCATATCCGCCTCCATGTCCACCTCCAAATCCACCTGAGCCAAATCCTCCTGAACCCCTGGCACCGCCACCTGCACCTCCTCTGCCTCCTCCCTGGTCTCTGGAAACAATAGTCTGGATATCTTCTTGCACCGGGTTAATTTCTTGGACAATACGTCTAAAAGGAGTTATGACTTCTCGTACTTCTTGTATAATAGGTTTGGACACAGAATGGAAGAGATGGTGCGGTTCATCAACAGATGAGGATTGTTGTGAAGTACCGCCGGCGCCCTCATGAGCCTGATGTACATTCAAAGCACTGGATGAAGAACGGAATAAGAAGTTGATGGGTATGGGAGAGGCACCCACTTCTACAGTGACGGGCTCTACCGCTCCCGATGAAGGGACGTCTCTAAAATCGATTGAGTGTCGGGATATAATTGCTGCCTGCACTGTACCACCTCCGCCTCCTCCTCCTCCACCACCACCACCAATACCAACTCCAAATCCTCCACCACTCATTCCACCGCCATATCCTCCGCCACCATATCCCCCACCACCGGATCTCCCACCACCGTAACCGCCACCGCCACCTGACTTCATACCTCCATAACCACCTCCGCCTCCGCCGTACTGACAATTGCAAAATCCAATTGCAATTGAAATCACAATAAACTGTAATAAAAATAAGTTATTGTAAAAACATTTTCAAACATTAATTAAGTATTGAATAAAACCTTAATTTCTTTAAACATTACTGAAAAGTGATTTAATATTAACTTTAATTTAAACTGAAATACAAATCAATTGTAAGAAAAATATTTTAATTCAGTTTTTCAAGTGTTTATCAAATGATTTGCACAAACAGTCTCTTATATACTAAATCTTCTGTCAATTATTTTCGATTGAAAATAAATTAAGAAAAAAAATTATTTAATTGTCGTTTAATCTAAAATTCATGTTTACTGACCAATGTAAAAAATAAAATTGAAAACTAAGCATGCAAATTATATTTAAGTTCAAATCATTTAATTTCAATATTAAGTGTTATTTTATAATTGATTTTCAATTAACTCTTAAATAAAAAACAAATAATTTGAGATAAAATGTGAATCTTATGGGAAATGAGATATTATTTTTCAAAATTACATTTCAATTGAATTTAAACTCAAATTTTCGTGATTTTATAATTTGAATATCGTTTTTATATTTTATGAAAACAATTCATTAAATATTTCATTCAATTCAAACAATTATCACAACGTTTGCAGTAATTATAAACTAAACTAATACTGTATTTATATTAACTTATATAACAACATTTACTGTACATCAATTTGAATACATAGTATAAATTAGGTGAAATGTCAAACTATAGCAGTACTTTTACACAAATATTAATATTATTTTGATTAATCTTGGCAAATTTTTTATTTACTCATAAAATGCTGAAATTTATGATTAAAGTATTAAAAATAATTTTTTCATCGATTTTCAACATTTTAATCATTAAAATGAGTTTTTTGTTGTCCCTGTTTAACTAAGTTTCTTGTTGTCCCTGTTTAACTAAATATTTGCATAATAATTGAATAAACAAATGAACTTGTATTAAATTTATATTATTACCCAATACCATTTTAATTAAACTCAGATTATTATTTATAAAAAATGTAATGTTTTTGCAATAATACAAAATGGTGATCACTTACCTTGATAAAACTAATATAAAATTTAAAAACTGTAGAAAAATTAGAATTATTTTTGTATTGCTTTGTTTTTCGGGATTTTTGTATCAGTTTTCACAACTACTGTCTCAATATTTGACGGGACGTACACTCGTTGGCACATCATTTACAAGGATAGTACCCAACAAATTACCCTCGTTCACATTATGCTATCCAACATTATTCTCGATGAAAAGATTGGCTCAATTTAGCGAAGAATTCAAACAAAACTATTCGGAGTATAAATCAATGATTTCAAACATTTCGGACGAAAACTATACAAACGATTCATTTAAATATGTTTTGTTGCAAAAATATCCAAACATTTCAGTCAATCCCTGGACTCTTCAGCAGACGTTTGATAACTTAAGCATTGAATTCAATGTTAATGAGTTAGAAGTTTGTTTAGAGTCCTGGGAAAGCAATGGTATCCATTTTAGGCTGTTTTGTGACCATGCACCAATAAATTCAATTACACCAAATGGATTAAATCAAAAATGTTTTACATTCTTCAATAATCTAAATGATACATGGAGATATTTTGAATATGAGAATGGTCTGATTAAAATTGTTATCAATCATAATAATGAAAACTTTCCATTTTCTCTGCTTGATGATAATAATTATCATTTCGCAATGCACTCATCTAGCTCATTTCCAGAAGTTTCAAATTTGCTTTCAAATTTTATTGGACTACCCTTTGGTGTGGATTTTAATATTGATTATTCTGAAATTAAAATAAAATCTTTGCCCCCTTTTTACGACACAAATTGCAAACACTATGATATAAATGACCGGAAAATGGAGAATAAAATGAGATCCGAGTGTTTAGTCAATTGTTTGTTAACAAAGTTATTGAAGAAATGTCAAAATAATTGCTTGGAATTCAACATTCATTTACAGTATTTATTGAGAAAAGAATATTTCGATAAAGACTTGAATACAAAGTTTTGTACGACTCATGAAAATTGTAATTACAAACACAATTCAGACGTTTCTGACAAATGTCAATTCATTTGTCAAAAACCGTGTGTAGAGAGCCTGTATAATTTTGTTGCTGTGGATTATTTTAAAAGAAATTCATTCAACTATAAAAAATTAATAATATATATCAGACATAATAATATGCCTGATATGATCATTGAACATTTTCCTGATATATCATTTTTAAATCTAATTTGCAATTTTGGTGGTCTTTTGGGTATGTGGTTAGGGATGTCAGTGCTCTTGGCATTTGATTATATACTCGATTGCTTGAAACTATCATAAAATTTAATTAAGCGTCAAATAATAGCACAAATATTGAGTTTACAATAATTCCAATGAATATGAAAGCAATTTTCAATAATTTTTGTTTGCATTCAACAGTGTTTTCACAAATCATGACTTCACTAAATATTATATAAAAAGTTAATTGCATTAATGCACCGGTGGTTAGACATTGCGATATTAGACATATTATCTTTGTGGTATGACCGGGCGTTAACTCAAACATTTGATTATATGTTATAAATATGGGTATTGTCATCGAAAATATAGAAAATAAAGATATGTTTCTCTTTAGACACCAATCGTTTCTCACAGATATGAGTCCAAAAGCAAATCCAAACAAACTTTCGGTTTTCAATAAATAATAATAAAATCCTTTTATTGATTGAAACTGTGGTTCATATCCTCGACAGACGACTATATTGTATGTGATAAACAAAATCGGCATTAAATAGTTAAATAACTTTATAATATAATGTTTATATTGATTATAATAAATAATTAACCTTGTGCAGTTGTGTAAATAATTTTCATCAACAGAAGTAGAATAAATGACAAAACAATAGTGAATTTCATGTACTGTTTATATGACTCCAAATCATTGTCTTTTAGTTTTTCAATATCTTCTTCTTTAAAATCATTGGACTCTTCATCGGAAACATTAATCAATTCTTGTTTTACATCTAAATCTTCAGACGTTTTCTTTAAAAAGTATATTAAAATCAAATAAATTAAAATTGAAATCATATGTAATCTTATATTCAATACTATAATTACATTGAAATTATTTTCTCTTAAATGTGTATTTGGTTTTGAAATAACATTTGAATATTTCTTACAAATGGAGTCAATGGTTAGGATTACTAATACACCGATAGATATCATAAACCATTGAACAGGAAAACTGGATTTGAATCTAAAAGTTAACTCATTTTCTTTGAATTCTCTAATCATGCGAGGAATTTGGTTGAAAAATATTAAGCCCAAAAATATCCCTGATGACAAACAGGTAGAGAAACTAATCAACGTTTGTTTTGATAACAAGTTTTTAGTAAACCATTCATTGATTATTAATTTGTTTGTCAACAAAACTGGGATTACATATAAAATAATTGAAAACAAATATACAGTTATTGATATTAAAAGTTGTCCTCTCATTGAAACTTCAGTTAAAATTATTGTTGAATTCATTTTTGTTTATAAAACTGTTTATTGAATTAATTTTATAAAAAATATATTCAAATATTGAATATAATAATCGAGAGATTGAGTCAAATATGGTTTTAGTAATCATTTATTAAATATTGATTGAAATAAAAATAAATTACAATAATATTTGTTTTGAGGTTTAATTCAAATATAAATTAAATATCTATTCATAACTATCAATATTTTGAGAACGGTATCTAACCATACCCTGGTGAATACCTGACACATATTTTATCTCTATTGCAAACTAGATTAGTACAACAGGTCAAACCATTCAGACCACAGCCCTTACCTTCTTGACCACAGGTTTGACATTTACCTCCAGAACAATGTAAACCCGAACAACACTTCAGTCCACTTGTGAAACATTTTTTAGTTTCAGTTAAGCAAGGTAATTCACATGTTCCTGCCATGTCACAACATTGGGCCGGTGCGTTACATGTTAGACCGTTGCAGCACTTAGTACCAACAAATTCACCACAAAATTCTCCAAGTCCATTGCAATCTGATTCACATTGACCAGGATATGATCCCATTAATCCCAATTTGCATACCAGTTGTTCACAACATTTTAGATCGTGACCACATTGGGCGCCTTCAGGCTGACAAACAGGGGGTCTGTTTTAAAATAAACAATAATTGATAATAATTGACAAAAATTGGCACTGGACATATTGATAATTGAGATACGTATACGACAATAATAAACTTCAATCTCAACCAATATTTACATACTCTCGACAAACACCTGGAAAATCACAACATTGAGAGGGAAGTTGACACGTAAGTCCTTTACAACATGAATGACCCAGGAGTGTACTACATATCCCATTTTTGTCACTGCATTTTGGACGACAAACACCGTATCTTTCATTTGAATTTGTTTTCTGATTACCAAAAATACATTTCAATCCTTCACAGCATTTTAATCCATTCCCACATCTCTCCAAAACCACTTTACATGACTTCAGACAAATATTATCTGATTGTCTACACATAAGGCCTTTACAACACTTAAGCACTGGTTTTAAACCGCAATCAGCGCCGAGTTTTGAACATTTTCTTCCCTTTAAGCCTGAATTTAATGATAATATTGTGATTAATATTGAGTTGATTTATGAAATATTCATAACTGGTATTAGTGTCGAGTATTTCATCACTTAATAAATCATTTATAAATATATCTATTCATTTATTTCTTAAATAATTTAATGAACTTACTTAACTGTTCAATGTCATTTGCTTGTAAGTGGATAGCTAAAAATACAGAAATTAAAATTACAAAATATTTCATTTTTAAACTGAACTTGATAAATATTAATAGATTTTAAAGATTTGGACTTTTAAACAATTTTTTTATATTTAGGAATACAATAATAAAAACTATTTCCTATTGTCTCATATGATATGAAATACATTTATAACATGTGTTCAAAACATTTTAACATTTTATGAAATTAAACGAAAGATTAAAAATATTACGACAATTGAGTTCACAAAGAGATAAATGAATTGTTTATTAAAGAATTTATTGAACTTTTATTTATGTTATATTTTTTACAATATTTTTATTTAAGCTTGGACATATTAGATATGATTTCATAAATGTCATAAGTTATTATTAATAATTCATATTTTATGTATTTTTAAAACTGTGAATAAAATTTTCTTTGAGGATTATGAATTAAATAGAGCCAGGGGCAATCTACGAACTTTTAATTCTTGATATTTGTGATGAGAATCCAAAAAATACCGATTCTTTATGTTTTCATATGAATTATAATCAAATGAAAGATCGTATTCAAGGCTTAGATTTGTTAATTAGATGTCAATAATCATATTAAAATTGATTTACATTTTTGTCAAAATTACAGTAAATTAAAAGTAATTATAAAATTATTAATCAAAATAAAATCAAAATAAATTCAAACAAACTATTGGTTTCCTCACATGTCGTACATATTTTGGTCAATCTTTGACCAGTTTTTAGTCATATTTTTAGTTTTCATAATAATCATCTGTTTTAATGAAGTGTCTTCAACGTTACCCAGATGTTTTCAATTCTGCAATACTACTCATTATAAAGAAATCATTTGTAAAAAGTGTTTATTCAGAGAACCCATGCGTTTTGGATAAAAAACTGATGAAAGATGATCCATATCAATTCAATCAGTTAAGCTCAATTAAAAATAATTTATTTACATTTTGGACTAATAATTATAATGTTTTATATAATTTAACCATTTACAATTTTACAATAAACGGAATTTTCTTAATATTGATTGACTCTGAACTGTATGTTTCAAAAAGACTGCAAACATAATATTATACTGAATTAGTATTGAATTGTATTTCAACAAAACATTTTCATTTCTTATGTTTCAAATAGTGATGAAATAATTATCATTAAAGTGATAAATAATAGATATTAAAACATTTATTAAATAACCCTGAATAACTGAATAAATAAATTATTACAGTATTAAATTAAAATAACAAATCACTCTTTATTTTATCAAAATATTATGGATTTCTGAAAATCAGTCAAAAAGTTTTATTTATTTATTTGTATTAAAACTAAAACTCAATTTTCAAACAAATTATTTTGTTTTTAACGTTTATTTGAAAAAAGTGAAAACCAGTTCAGAAATGATCGCACAATCACTCAATCGTTTTTAGTTTAGTTTTAATCCGCTTTTCATTCAATTAATTTTAGTTCAACGATGGGAACAGCGGTTTGTCTTAAAGATATTGTTTATATCAACAAAGATGTGAATATTTTAAACAAAGTTAGTATTAAAGTACCAAAAGGTAAGAAAATATTTCAAAATTACTAAATATATAAAAATATTGAAAAACATTATATTCAGGCAAAATATTTGCACTTTTGGGTCCAAATGGATGCGGAAAGACTACATTGATCAGAACCATTTTAGGAAGAGTTCAATTGACTAGTGGTACAATTAAAGTGTTTGATGAACAACCAGTTAGTAAACAATCAACGATTGCGGGCATTGATGTCGGATATATGCCTCAAGAGTTGGCACTCTTTGAAGAATTCACAATCAATGAAATCCTCACTTATTATGGGATTATATATCACATCAAAAGTGAAGATCTGATGAACAGAATCGACAATTTGATTGAGTTATTAAATTTACCCGAAAAGAGTCGACCCATCAGTCGATTAAGTGGTGGACAACAAAGACGAGTCTCAATAGCCGTCACTCTTATTCATAGACCAAAACTTATTGTTTTAGATGAGCCCACAGTTGGTGTCGATTCACTCCTTAGACATAAGTTATGGCAATATTTAGCAGAAATTTGCCGAAAAAACGGTGAGTTTTACCACTAATTAAAATATTTAAAATATTTATATAAAAGGAAATGTTTCTAGGTCAGTCAGTTTGAATTAAATGTGAAACATAGTCTGTGTAGTATATATTGCATAAGATTTTAGGGCAAATGAATTTCAACTTAAAGGAAAAGATTTCATTTAAATAATAATTAAAATTAATTTCAATTTTGTAATCATTTTTCGGTTTATTTTGTTTTCTTATCTCAAATCAGAACAAAATAAATGAACAAATCCTTGAAATAAAAACATTTGAATACAAGTAATAATTATTGTATTTTATTATCACTTTTGAATAATAACTGAATATCAGACCATTAGTGTGCATAACATTAGCTATTATTTTCAGTCTAACCCTTGCAAACCTTTGGGTGCATTAAAACCTTAATTTTTATTAGTGTTAAAATAAAGTAAATTTATTAGCCTTTAAACATTTAATTTAGTAAACATTTAAAATACAATTGACCCTAATCATATTCTTCTCAATACTTATGTCGATAGTCAATAATCATTATACAGTACTAAGAAATGACACACTTTTTCAATATTTTATTTATTTAAACAATTGTTGATTAAAAATGACTCAATTTTAGGCCAAACAGTGATAATAACCACTCATTACATCGAAGAAGCGAGAAGTGCAGCAAATGTTGCGTTTATGAACTCCGGAACTGTTCTGAAACAATCAAATCCTGAAAAGCTATTACAAGAATATAACTGTAAAACACTTGAAGAAGTATTCCTAACATTATGTGAACAAAAGACTTCAAACAATAGCACAAAACAGACAGAAAATCACGTCTTTGCTAAACAAAAGTTATTTTCCATCAAAACCCTAAAGACTATTAAAAATAATCTAAACTTTGATTTGGATTTAAAACACATTAAAGCAATGCTTTGGAAGTATTATATACTGACTATAAGAAGACCAATGTTTTTGTTTATGTTTTATTTTATACCATTGTTAGCCATAAGTGCAATGAATTTCTCTGTGGGTCAGAACCCATACAACATACCTGTGGCCATATATAACGGTGATCTCAATCCAACACTTTCGCAACAATTTATTGATTTAATTGACAGAAAATATCTTCATTTGAATGAATACAAAGACAATGAAACGGCTTTTGATTCTGTAGTGAAAGGAAAGAATTATATGTCAATTGTTTTCACTGAAAACTATTCCGAATCATTCAAATTGAGAATTGAAAATATACTAGAAATGAGTGATAAAGACCTGGACAACAGTGAGGTCAAACTGAGCGCAGATTTCTCAAACACGGCTTTAGTACTCTTTGTTTTCAAATATATATTCAAAGCATTTGAGGACTTCTCCGACAGATTGAGTGAAACCAATGGCTATAATCTGTTTAAATATTTGAGTCCACTATCGATAGAAGAGCCAATTTATGGTGATCTTGATCTCAATGTGACGGCACATTTTGGGCCATCAATTATGATTGTTTTGTCTCAATGCCTACCAATGATTCTGTCGGCACTTCAGATAGTATACGACCGAAAGAATTCAAGTCTTGAACGGGTTTTTGTGTCCGGAGTTAAACCCCTGGAGTTTTATTGCGCGCATATAATACAAAACATTATACTTATTATAATTCAAGTCTTTATTACAATGTTTATCGCATTTGTTGTCTTCAATAACAGACAATTAGGTTCATATTTTGAGGTATATATTGCACTGGTATTACAGGGACTATTAGGTATGTCCATTGGATTAACCGGTGCTCTCATACTGTCGGATGAAGTCTCTGTTGCGGTAAACAAACATTTAATTGACTGACAATTATATTCAGGTTATGTTTTATTCTTACAAAACAGGTGGGAGTTTCTGGTCTTATGCTTCCCATTTGGATCACATCAGGAGTTCTCTGGCCTTTAGAGTCCATTCCACACTATTTCCGCTATATTTCAGACTTAAGTCCAATTACTATCCCTTTGGAAGCTTTGCGTTCTATTATGTTAAGGGGGTTGTCATATACAAACCCAACTGTCCTCATCGGTTACACAATCACTTTTGGATATACTCTTTTAATAAGTGCTTTAAATTTGATACTATTTCAGGAATTTTTAGAAAAAGCCTTTACTTTTAATATTTGGAAAATAAGTTATAAATAAATATTAATATAAAAACCAATTATTTGTTTGTTTAAAAAATTGTTGCTTGCTTAAACCTAACAGAAAAATAACATATTAAATGTATACACATTATTAAATACCCCTTCACTGCTACAAAAGGTTATTGAGTTTACAAAACAATTAAATTTTAATCTCAATTTAGACACGTTATATGTTTAAGAATATTTGTTAACCAACAGAATCTAGGTAATTAGGAATATATATTGCAATTAGCAAACAAAATCATCAAGGTACACTTTATACGTAATAATGAAAACTAAATTTATTTTATGATAAGTTTATTAAAAAGTTATAAAATATATGAATAAAAATGAATTAATTGTTTGAAAATGAAATAAAATTCTTATTATTTATGAATGAATTGATTGAAAAATATTATTACATTTAATATGATTTCCCGGAACTGGACTTCGCAACAGAGGCCGCGCCATAGGATGTACTACTCTTGCCACCAGAGGTTATGCTAATAGGACTACCTGTCCCGGCACTGGTAGATCCAGATTTAGACCCAAAGCTGGAACCAAAGCTACTGCCAGTGCTGCCAAAAGAAGATGAGCCAAAACTTGAACCTGATCCAAAACTACTGGATTTAGAGCCCCCATAGCCAGCACTGCCACCACTGCTACCAAAACCTTTGGATGATGTGCTGCCAAAGCTAGATCCAGTGCTGGCACCACCTCCATAACCAGTGGAACCAGTGCTACCAAATCCAGAACCGGTGCCACCGAACCCAAAACCAGCCAAACTATTGCCACCACCAAAACCAGTCGCAGCGGCACCGGTGGATCTTTGTTCACCCCTGGCAACGATGGTTTGAATCTCTTCCTGAACGGGTTGTATCTCTTGCACAACACGTCTATAAGGAGTGATAACTTCTCGCACCTCTTGTATAATAGGTTTTGTCACTTCATGTACCAAACGGTGCGGTTCGTCCTCAGACTGAGACTCCTGTGTGTCTCCCGAACCGCCGATATGTTGTTGCAAAACATTAAGATTACTGGAAGCAGACCTGAATAGTATGGTGAGAGGGATGACACCCGCGTCCACCAAAATCACCTGAGGCTGAATGGGCTCTTGAGGTAAGTTTACTTGTCTTATGTCTACTGTATGTCGAGTTTGAATAGCGGCAGGGATTACACCGCCTGAGAAACCTCCGCCGCCACCACCTCCTCCACCACCAGAGCCACTGCCGCCACTATAACCACTGGCACCATATCCGCCGCCACCTGAGCTACCGACGCCACTGCCATAGCTTCCATCTGCTAATACATAGCTAATGATTGATGAGATAATAATAACCTATTTGTCAAACATGTAAACAATATTTACTTAAACTTCAAAGCCATTAGAAAAACAATTTTTATATATCAATACCTTTAATGACATTTTAGTGTTGAATGAAATCCAATGACTATTACTTAACACAAGAACAAATACAAACGATCCAGTGGTAGGACTAGGATGCAAATGATAACAAGGAAGAAAATCTGAGCATTTTTATACAAAACTCTCCCCTTTTTTGATTTTTAATGTTTTGTTCATCTATTAAAATGAGATACAAAAACAAGATTATAATTGAAACAGTGCTGAGAGTGAGTGCTAAGTGTGCTATCAGTGCCGAACATACGTTCAATGCATTAATGATTGTTTAAAAATAAATTTCATTAAAATATAGATTTATATTATTTAGAGATTAACTACTTTTTACTGTTGAAAGTGATTCGGAAACTCTTAGATTTCACTTTCATAGTACAGGTTATATACCTTATAATCAAACTCTAATTCATCAAGGTTGGATTACTTTCATTTCAATTTAATGAGCAAATAATTCTCTCATTTCAATTGATATCTATTTATTTCAAACAAAAAATACTTTATTTTAAAAATATTAAAATAGTTTTTGTATTTTCACTAAAAATGGTTTCAATTGTACCAAAAATTAGTAGTGAATAAAAATTGGAACAAAGAATAAGTGTAATCACGAAACAGCTTAGGTATTCATTTTCAATATACCTGTGCTCACATACAAAAAAAGATGAACAAACAGTCTGTTACTCATAAAAAGATTATTTTATTTTTCTTAAAATAATATTTAATTTTATTATTATTTATAAATTTCGTGAAAATGAAAGTGAATTTCAATTAATTTGAAATTCATATCATTTCCTCTGAAAAACAAATATTGAGGTTATTTTTAATTAAAATGTCTGATTGTCTGATTGTGATTGATCATTTATTATTTATCAATCGATATGTCTGCTCATCTGAATAAATCTCAATATTAAATGTTTCCGGCTTATTGTCAATTTGGGAGATAATTGACAGTTAATATACTGTACAGTATAATATTAATAGTAAATAAACAGAAATTAAAATATCCATAAATGAGACACAATTAACCGATAAATGACTTCAAGTTATCATTAAAATCCAATTCAAGAATACATTGAATAGATTTATAAAATTAATATTTCCTGATTGTTTGTCAAATACAGTATAAATAAAAGTAATCAAGCACAACTAATTATTAATAAATCAATTTTTTCATATAATTTGTTTAATGAAGCGAAATATAGATTACAATTGATTTGATTTGAAAAATAATTTAATTATTAATATCTGTATTCAAATGTCAATACTCTAAGCGCGCGCACGACTGGCCGCTGCAGCGGCTGAGGACGCGGCAGCTGAAGAGGCAGCGGCGGCGGCAGCAGCACTGGCTGCAGCACCAGCAGCTGCTTTGGCGTATTTTCCACCTCTTCTTCCTCCTCCATATCCACCACCATATTTTGAACCACCGCCGCCACCACCACCATAACCTCCGCCTCCACTACTATAACCACCAGAGCTTCCACCATACCCTCCGTCACCATATCCACCACCAGAACCTCCGTAACCTCCACCACCACCACCTCCTCCACCACCACCAAAACCACCTGCACCTCCAAATCCACCGCCACCTCTACCCTCACCTCTGGCGACAATAGTTTGGATCTCTTCCTGAACGGGTTGTATCTCTTGTACAACACGTCTATAAGGAGTGATAACTTCTCGCACTTCTTGTATAATAGGTTTCTTCACTTCATGTATCAAACGGTGCGGTTCGTCCTCAGAAGAGGTGTGTTGGGTATCACCAGAACCTCCTAAGTGTTGTTGCACTACATTCAGACTACTAGACGCTGACCGGAATAGGATTGTGAGAGGTATGATACCGGCGTCGACTAAAACAGTTTGTGGCACTATTGGCTCCGATTGCACGCTTACGGGTCGAACCTCTACGGTATGGCGGGTAGAGATGGCGGCCGGGATTATACCGCCTCCAAAACCTCCCCCACCACCGAACCCGAGACCACCACCACCTCCTCCACCATAACCTCCTCCGCCATATCCTCCACCACCGCCACCACCATATCCTCCACCCCCTCCACCGCCATATCCTCCACCCCCTCCACCGCCATATCCTCCTCCCCCTCCTCCATAACCACCGCCGCCTGCTTTACAATAAGCAGTGAATGTGAGAATCAGAAAGATCTGCAAAAAGTTATTTAATATTGTTTTTAAGTATTGATAGACTTGAGTTGAATATTTCACTATACCTTGTACATTTTGTACATTTTCCAATATCAGATATAATTTGTGTAAAAACTAAATTAAATAAATAAATACTTTTCAAACTTTATATGAAATCAATTGAAATGTACTTCACTTTTAACACTTCATCACAAACTGATCAATGAATTGAATGTCTGAGCGAAAGTGAAATGTCTTTTATATATATACCCTATAAAGTGAATAGACGATGAAATGAACGCCGAGTGCAGACATAAACAAAACTAATGAACAGATAATTATCACAAATTAAAAAAAATATTAAAACTTTTTTCTTATTGTTTTCTTATATTCAAAATCTATAAGTATTGCTCTGTTTTTATCAGTTGCTCGCACTCTATAGGTATTCAAATTAACTCTAAGGGGTCTAACCATTAATCACCCTTTGTTTATCAAAAATCCTTTTCTCTTTTTAATTAAAATATTCTGGGATTTTAGGTTTACTTAAATATCAATACTATTCATTTACCATGTGTACCCTACTGGTATAGTTTACAATTATTGTCCATGCATAAATTAATAATTTATCCCTGGCTACCCCTTAAATTTTATAGCACTCTTTTATAAACCCATTATTCACGCCTTAATTTTCAGTCTGCTATTAGTTTTATATCGGCTTCAAATCCAACAATTAATATCGCACTTCCCTGTCTACCGGTTCAAACATTTGTCCGCTACACTACAGTCTTGTATAGTAAACTTCCAAAACCTGAAAATGATATCAACTTGGTAATCGCAACTAATAACTCAAATTTTTAAGGAGAAGTTCATTCATTATATAACAAAATGAGACAAATATTCTCACATTTTCTTTATTTTTACAACAATTATATCGGAAGTGAATATTTTGAACAAAAAGTCATTAAAGAGTTAAATCTTATCTCTTATAAAGATATTTCAATAATTTATGTGAATAAATATAATAAAGTAAATATTGAAGCTTAATTAAAATTATTTCTAAAATCTAACCAAGGTTGAGATATCAAACAATTAATGTGATATTAATAGATAAATAAATTAAACTAAATTCAGACATATATTGTATTAATGTATTGAATATTACTTTCAATGATTATGTAATATCGTATTTTGTCTCAGAATAAAGGGTTCAAAACATTTAAGCTTAAAATTCCTTTAAGGGGTTGAAACCACTATTAATACACAATTAAATGAAATTAAAACTTAATTAAAATAAAATTGTTTTTCAATTGTTTTATTTCAAACATGAAATTAAAATTCCAGATAAATAATTAAATGTCTATAAATTGTATGCTTTTATAAACTCATATAAATCATCAAATATATAGACCTAGATTAGGTTAAGTTACATTAGTAATAATCACGCATCAAGATATCTGTTAATTATTTCGGTCAATTCAGATAGCTCATTTAGTAATTTAGCAATACTTGAGTTAACTTATTAAAAATATTTAGAAGAGAGGAATAAGCTATAAATCCGAGCACATAGTAATAATTGTAATTACAGTTGCAAGATGATTTTATTTATTAAAATAAATAAATGTTATTTAAATTTAAGATATCTTTTAATTAAATACAAAAATAGTTTAACTTTGAGTTTAATATGAAAGTATTGAAAGACTTTAAAGCCTTCGGCAAACATATGTTGAAGACTGAGAAACCAGTGTTTCCTTACCTTAATTAGTGAGAAAAAATAAAATCCATTAATCATTAATAAAAAACTGAATTTTGTTAAGAATATATTAAAAGTGGGAAAACCAATGGTATCTTAATTTAAAAATACAATCAACAAGCAGAAATAGTGGTCAAAATATTGTCAACATTAATAACAACTATAAATATTGATGTATAAATTTTAACATTTATTCTACTACAGAAAATATATACAAGTTAATTTGTTATTTAAGTACCTAGTGGTAAATTAAATAATTAGTAAATGCATTCTTGGTTATAACAATAATAACAAATTTAAAATGTATTCATTTTGTACTCAATTATTATATAAACATAACTTTATTCATAGTTTTATTGTTATTTAATACAAAAGAAAGTAAATCTTAAAAATACTTATTGTGTTATAAAAAGTCTATTAAAATATATAAAAGATTTATTTCAAAGAATAATTGAATTATTTATTAATAAATATTTCTCTCTCTCTCTCTCTCTCTCTCTCTCTCTCT
>JAQGAT010000854.1:0-21787 GCA_034687845.1 Pantelozetes paolii
GGAACGGCAGCTTTTGTAATGGCATTTGTTTTAGTAATCGTCCCATTCCTCTCAATGAAAGGGTTTGCATTAAATTCACGAATATATCCCAGTCCTGGAGCGGAGCCCTGAGGTTTGGGTTCACGTCTAACGATCCGACAAACTATAGGTCAGGCCTTCCAAAGTATGCCTGTCCTCAATTGACCAACAAATCGGGCAATTGGGCTAAAGCTTTGGACAAGGGATTTGCGGTCAGGGGTTATGTGTTGTTCTTCTATGTGACCGAATCGGGTGACGTTCACTATGGTATCAATGGTGAAGAACACGGAATATTCTTCACCGGTGTCTCAGCTAACTGTCCTCTTTGGGCGGTGTTTCATATGGATGGCAAAATTGTTGGCATTGAATTCGTAGATCCGCGACAACAGATCAACAATAGTGTTGAAGTCGAGGCCATTATTCAGAGTCTGTAGAGCTGTCATCAGAGATGTTATCCGAACCTATTGGTCATGATTTGTGACCAAATAGTTATCGGTTTATAAGAAATGCTTTGTTTTTATAAATTAACACTTTTTTCACATAATATCTAAAAATGTTTAATATTTTTTAAAAATTAATATTTGTTTTAAAATATTTTTATTATTTTCATTGCAATTGAAATAAAATTTTAATATTTTGTAAACTATTTGTCATTTATTTTGCTTTTCTGTTATCAAACCACAGAATGGCATAAAACACGTGAAGACTTACACCAAATGTTGTCCAACAAAATGCTCGACGAGTTTGACCTTAAGTTCGGTGACCACCGGATCAATGAATTGGTTTATATCCAATCACTTTATATAAGACAAGTGTCGGGCCTTTGAAGTACAACTCATGAGCTGAGGTCCAGTGCTTACCCCCGGCATAGTGTGTGTGATGGAAGTACATCCTATATCTCCACCACTGGTCAGGGACTGCCTCTTAAACATCAAACCTCTAACTCTCAAAAAGATAACTTATTTTTGTCAATAAAGAGATGTTTTCCTTAAATGACATGAATTTCAATCAATTTTTGAGTGATTTTTAATAAATACTTAAAAAATGATTAAATATTTGTTAGAAATCATAAAATAATAGTATTTTTGCCAAAAGTTATTCAAATTTAATAAATAAAACATAAATTAAAGGAAAAAGAGTTAAAACTTCAATAAATTATTGATTGTTTGAACCAATGGCTCAATCGGTGTCCAAATCCCTGTCCACTCAGTGCTTGAACGCACCATTGAGTGCCGCTTTAATGATAAAACTTTTAACAGTGTTTTCGTCCATCTTATTGAAGGACAAGGTCTGGACGACAGCCGTTAAGTGCATTAAAGCGAATCGAAAGCAATAGTCTTCGAGTCCTTTGGCCTCAAACCTAAGGGCAGCCGAATATAACATCAATACGTTGTCTATTGTGATGCCATTCCGTATAAGTCTTTCGCACTTTTCCTTTAGATCTGTTTCGCAGTAAGAATTGGCCAAATCTAGTAAACCTATGCCCTCTTCGGGTGCGACCGACACCTCATCGGTGTATAAGTATTGAAGGAACGCATAGTAAACGGGAAACGAGTATTGAGTCATCTGTTGGACAGACAATCGGTTTAATATCGCGATTGCAATACAATTTCAACACAACTGACCTCTATCTCAGTTTTGTCCGCTTCTTCCCAATTGTTGCCAAACATAGACCTGAAGTGTTCGCACCGGACCCTCAATATCGCTTTGTGAACGTGAATAGGCTTTCCTTCAACAATGAATCTGAAATCACTGGTCCTTTCGTCGTCAAACGCTTGGGACAGACTGTCGAGCACTCGATTGACCGGATTTGCGCACAACTCTAATGGCCTGAAAGTGACCGCTGGAGTGGCGTAAGCGGCGAACACGTCATGAATTGATTGGAAAGGAGTTTCTGTTTAATTGAATCGATATTTGATATCAAAATCATTAAACAAATGCCAAACCCTTACCAATCGGTGACGTAATTGAATGACCTCTGCATTGACCCCACATATAGACCTTTGACTCACTGGTCATTGCGGCCGATATATGTCCGTAATGTGAAGAAGCGATGTCCACAAAACGGCCCAAATTGGACGCTACTTTGATGGGAGAGGTTTGGTTTGTTTTAGTACCGGTGCCTAACTGTCCGTAACTATTGCTTCCAAAGGCATATATGGAGCCGTCGTCTGAGAGCAGAAGTGTGTGTGCGTTACCGCAAACCACTTTCTGAATGACCACTCCATTCAAGTTTATCACTCGACAGGGGTTTGGCTGCGATTAAAGCTCTTAGGGATTGGTATTCAATATAGTGTTCAATCAATACCTGATTAGCATTGGTTCCGAGACCTAACTGTCCGTTACCATTATAACCCCAACTGAATACCTCTCCCGTGTCTAACACAGCCAGTGATGAGATCTGTCCGCAAGCAATAGCCTCTACTTTTCGAGTGCCGATTCCCGCCGTAACTCTTAAATGGAAATTAGATTTCATTTCCTATTTTTAACATTAAATCTATTTATAAGTACTTCCGAGGAGTGGATTGGTTGGTCGTAGAGCCCGAACCTATTTGTCCGCAATTGTTTTGACCCTTAATTGAAGTTATATTCAAATAATTTAATCAAAAATATCGATGAATACCAACCCATGAGTAGACCTCTCCGTCGTCTGTCAAAGCCATTGAGTGATAGGAACCGCAGGCTATGTCCACAACCCGTTTGCCGATCAGATTGGATGTGATTTGAATTGGAGTTGAGGCCGGGTTTGTCGTCCCATTCCCGAGCTTTGAGTATAAAATGTGTTAAAACATTGAATTGTTTTGAAGACAATTGAAGACCTGATGGTATGTGTTGTGACCCCACGCGAAGACATCACCCGAATTGGTCAGAGCTATGACATGAGGACCGCTTCCGAACGCAAACTTATTGATTGACTTCTTGCACAATGAGTCCACTCTTCGCGGCTCAAGAGAGCCAACAGTTTCTCCTAAACCCAGACATAGACTACAATTGGATCCAAAAGACATCACTTCGTCCTCTTTGGTCACAATAATGGCCTCATTGCCCGAACAGCCGAAAACACAGGCCATCCGTATGTTAGACACAAACGGCTCTTTCAAAAGACTAAATATAAGCCATTTGTCAATTGATCCCATCGTCAGCCGATCCGTCAATACAAGCAAATGGTTAGCACTTGTTGTGTCACTCATTCCATGGTTTGTCACAAATGATTACAAATGTCTTCAAAATGTGTTTAAACTGTGAAACAAATCAATGTTTTCACTGAAAGACGAAAACAAGTCTTTGTTTTGCAATTATTTTGAGGAAAAAAATGATAAATAAAATTGAATTACGTTTTCATTGATTGAAAAACATATGAAAAAAATCACTCTTTTTGTGACAAATCATATGATTTTTGACGTAAATCTATATTTTTTCATACATTTCCACAAAATTAATGCAATTTTTCGTATAATTAATGATTTATTTATTTATATCATATCAACAATCGTTTGAACACTAAAAAGGGGTATATTTTGTAAATCAAAGATAAAATAAGACTATATTTTCTTGTCGTAAATTTGAGACCAATTTATAGATCAAACAATTGATAAGAGATAACAATGTTTTGAGACACATATCAATGTCTTTTATGTCCTTTAATAGCCATTAACTCCAACTCTTTTCTTAAGCTTTCAATTTCAATGTCTTTCTGTGCATTCATTTTGCGCTCACTTTTCAACCTTTCCTCCAATTCCTCAATTCTATTGTCTTTGAGAACCAACTCTTCATTCAATCGCTTGTTTTGTCTTTCAATTTGTTTGATAATCAGCTGTTCTTCACTCAAGAAGAGCGAAGAGTTTAATACTTCGGTGGCATTGGGTCTGTGAATGGGGTTGGGAAGTGTGAGGGCGAGGATTATTTTGGCGACATTTGGACAAAATCTTTGGAGAATTTCGGGTAAAACCCGTTTTTTAGTCAAATTGGTGACACACTTATACTTTTCCATATCAGTGGACAGGGGGTAAAACAGTTCAAACAAAATGATGCCTAAACTAAACAAATCTGTTTTGTTGTCGTAATTCCTGTTCAAGAGTTTCACCTTCTGTTCCGGCGCTGCGTATATTGAAGTACCGATGCCTCCCGTGTGGTCGTTGTCCTCAGTGTCGCTCTGATGGTTAGGCTTAAAGATATTCAAAGAGATCTCTTCGTTGTCTATACTGTTGTGAAGTGTAGCCAAACCAAAGTCTCCGATCTTTACTGTAGAGCCATCGGCACTGAACAGTATGTTCTGTGGCTTAAGGTCTCTGTGGATCAGGTGCTGGGAATGGATATATTCGACACCTTTAAGTATTTGCCGAAAAATACCCATTCCTTCCTTCGTTTGGTCCGAATTTAAGATATACTCTGAACTCAAGTCCTTTACAACATTAGACACCCTTTGGTTGCGTTCTCTGATCCATGTCTTCAGATTCCTTCCACACAATTCCATCTGAATGTAGAGAATGGCCCCGAAGTCAGAGCAGGAAAAGGGACAGCCCTTGAGCTCATAGTTCTCTACTTTGATGTCCGGAATATTGTGTTTATATCTTTGCAATTCATAGCAATCCCTGTACTCAACGGCAGAATCGCTTTGAGAAGCCGTTGAACTCATTGAAAATGTTTTCCTCCTTTTGACGACCGACTGTCCAACTGTTGACAAATCGTTAAAAGAATGCATTTTTATTCCGTCCTTTAAATCTTCACTGATATTGTCGTCACACTCTTCCTCCTCGTCCTCGCAATCATTCATTTCCATTGATTTCGTTTCATTCAAATCAAACGTCTCTTCCATGTGTTGAACCGATGCCTCAAATCTGATCCCACTTTTAGACGATTCTTCAAAGAGTATGGAGTCTTCATCACTCTTATCGGTGGCCGAAGTCTTGACGCACTCTTCGTCTGAACTCTCCAATTGACTCACTGTTTGGTGATCTTCAGTGGTCTTCACGTGATTAATGAGTGGAATCTTCTCCCGATGTAGACACCAGTTCTCGAGCCAAGCAGTCTTATAGGCGACGACATTGGGATGGGAGGACAGGTTGGCGTATAACTGCACTTCTCGCGTGATTTTCTTGAAATCGGTGTCACTTTTATACTTAAATCTAATCATTTTCACCGCATATTCGCAGTCATCGAAACGATATTTAGCTCTATTGACAAAACCAAACCCTAATCAGGGGTTAAAGAGATAATTAATTGAAACTTCAAGCACAAGTAGATTAAAAGAAATACCCCCTTCCTCTATAAGACCCAAATCAATGAACTCCTTCTCATAACGAGACGACTGATCGATCAAATGCGCGGAACTTATGATTGTGTTTGAAGTGAGACCACAAGAGGTCAATGAAAACGGATTCAACTCTTTGTCCTCATCTCTGATCCGCGAAACCAATTCCTTGAACTTAATTAAAATGAATTCTCGGATCTAAAAGGGGGTATAAAAGGGGTATTAAAACGATTGAACGCTTGATATGACAAATAACGACTGACGGGATGTAAGGAATCGGATCTATAAGTGCTGCCAATGATCTTAAACTCTTGTAATCGTTGGCAGAGTTTCCCGAAAAGTATTTTCTGCTTTTGTTTATCGGTTTCATTAAAACAACAGAAATTCCAGATCAAGGACTCAATCAATAGGAAAGTCGGCGCCTGTTTTCTGACCACCGCTTCCGTCGGCTTAAATCTATTTGGACTCCTCTTCGGGTGACGACCTCTTTGGCCCCTTTGGTCGCCAGACATAACGTTGCCGTCGATCTGATCCCCGACTTCATCGCTGGCGTCAAACTCAAGGATCGGCTGTAAGTCAGGCATAGACTCGAAGACCAGGTTTTGGTTTAAAATCAATTCATTATTAATAGTATTATTGAATATAAATGTCTTTTTTGTCTCATTTTTGTGGTAATTAAGTGTTGGACTCATTCCTCCACTTAAGTCAAACCCAAATGAGTAGACAATTGACTAAAATATCGGTTAAAATATGTTTGAAAACAATGAAAACAATAGTTATTTGCAGTAATTTGTGATCACTTTGTGTACGAAATGATAACGTTTTGAATGGTTTTCAATGAAAAACAAAATAAACAAATATTTCACTAAAATATTGATTGAAATATCATTTCATTTGATTATTAAGTGATTAATAAATGTTTGTTTTGAATGTGATTTCAATCACTCTTTCATTAAATCATTACTAAAAACACTTTTCAATTGAATTCAATCGTAAAATAAGTTTTAAAATGTTATCACTTTTTAGATCTTATCTCAAGTCTAACCATAGATTACGTCACAATATTGTTCCAGAATATTCTGTGTAGTCGAAGGATTGATTTCTGCTTGATAAGATCAATGATAACATTGTCAAGCAATTCAATTCAATGGAAAATATATTCACTGAATAGCTTTAAATCAATAATTGATTGGCATTTTCGAAAAGGGCCAAGATGCTTTTGCAATAATTGCTGACCGTTTTTATATAAATCAAGTATTTGTTTAATAAAAGCCAATAATTAGTGCAAAGGATTGAATCGACAATTGATTTCATTGATTGAATAATAAATACTCAAAAATCATTAAAAATTGAAGGATTTTGAACACAAAAAGTGATTTGTATTGAAAAGCAATTTATAATAAACACAATGAGTGAACACATGAACACATGAACACATAAGACATAACACATAAGACAATCAATAATTTTATATTAAAATCATTTTTATTGAAAATCAAGTATTGATTGAAATCTTCAATACTTTCACTAATATTAATGAAAAAAGTATTGAAAACGATATAAAAATTTGTTAAAAAATTACCGAAAAATATAAACAATTTGTTTCAAAACACAAATCAATTAAACAATTATTATATAAGTTATACTTAAATGCAATCAATGTTTGAAACAAAATATTGAAAAACAGAAAAATTTGGCAAAAGTTTTACAACTATTCATACATTTCAGTGAAAATCAAGAAATTTACACAATTTTTAGATTAAGTTTTGTATGAAAGGAGTGGAAAGGGAGAGAAATGGTTCACTCATTACAACTAATGATTAGTTGAGAAACTCAGCGAAAAATTATTAATCAATTAATTGCAACAAAATTCGGGAATATTTTTGTTTAAGTATTATTGAGACTAAAAAAAGTGGAAAAACATTGAAATAAATGCAAACTTAAGACAAAGTAAACAATTATTTCTGAGATTTTGAGGAATTGATTGAATGATAAAAATATTTCAATAAATTTAAATAAAAACAAAATTTAAGCGAAATTTCAACGAAAAGAAGAAATATTTGAAATAAAATATAAATTAATCGTTAATTAGATATAAATATATGAATAGAACCGGTGGTTGGGGTCCAGAGGTCATCCCCAAGTGGACACTACGGTAGTTGGCGTTGCTGTTGCTGAAGCATAATCGGTGCCCTCATATAAATGGGCGCAGAATTGACTGCAAATTAAATCATAATTTTATAAAAAAATACATAAAAAGTAATAAAAATATAATTTAAAATCAATTAAACAAAAAACACGACAAACCTTGCGCTGCGGCCACAGCCGGGTGTATAGGGGGTTGGAAGCACTTGACGTGTTCAACAGTGTTTGCGTCTCCGTTTGCATTCGTCAGGAATTTATTCAGAATTGAAAATATTTGTGAATTTAAAACCTGAAAACGTCTGACTCTGTCGACCATTCGTTTCAATGGCTAAACAGAAGAGGAATGGGATTTCAGTTCAAATGACAATCAATTGAAATCTCGTTTGACATACAATTCCTCTAACGATCTCATCCTTGCCGTCAACTCTTTGAACTTTAAGCAAATGATAACTGAAGTCGAGTGCTTCAAAACGCTTGTGTTGACCCAAAAGCATAATCATTGTGGCGCCCGACCAGTTGAGCCCTTCCCCGAACAGCTCCTCTATTGTGAACTCTCCGTCGCCGACAGGTATGCAGTAAATGAACTGAAGTGCAGACCATAACCGATGAAACTCAGAGCACTCGTCAACATATATGACACCATTGGGTGGCGGCGACCGATTAGGACCGATCCAAATGGACGCCTGTTCTTCACTCTCGAGCATAAAACCACGGATTCGTTGCAAAATCGTCTCAAAGATGGAAAGACCGCAACACAACCGCTCTTTCGTCAACAGATCCCCTTCCCGTGCAATCGACGCTTGCTTTACACCAATGAAAGACAAGAAAATGTAATTAAAGTGAAAACTAATGACAAATCTATTGAACAATACTTTCGGTGTTCCGAGTCTTTCAATATTGGGGACCACCTGTAAGGGGGAGTACTTCGCTTCCAAACGCTTCAGCTTTGTCTCCGGTTTCTCTCCATCTTTGCAGTAAAGTCGCGGAAGAATGTTTTGAAAGGGCGCGGCCTCTAACAGATCGCACACCTCTTCCTGTGACTAATGGCCAAACAGATCAATAATTAATACACCCTTTCATTGAATTCCTAGTGAATACTACATACCAGTGCCTGTTCTATAAGCAAAGAGAAGAGCAATGCGTTTCCAATCTCTCTAAAGCTCTGAAACATTTCGGTTTTGACGTCCGGGTATTGAATAATATCTCTGAGCTGTGCCTGATAGTACTCGAGGACACCAGTAGACCCGTAGTCATAAAGGGGTAATTTGCATAACTTAGGCATAACTGTCATCAATGTCTTCACGTATTGAGCAATAGTGCCCTGGAGTAGGCTTTTCACGATTTTTAGCAGTTCTTCGATAACGACAGCAATTCCTTGGTATCCGAGGAGTCGGCAAATGGACCGGAAATGAGGCGCTCCTATAAAGCCATTGTTTAGGGAATAGATATTCATATACGCGATGTTAAGCGCTTTAGTGCCATAAAGATAATACGGGGGTTGACTCTGCGGGTGCACTGTTTGCTTCTCCCGCTGAAGATTGTTTAAGTGCGGCGTAAGGTTGGGTGCGTGCGCCGGCATTTTGATAAACCGTTGAGTCGACGAATTGAAACAATAAGTCAAAAGGAAATCGTAGTTCAGTTCCCAAAACACGTGTAATGTTATGCGTCCATAAGGGGCCGACACGTTATGGTTGGCCTCACGAAAAAGTGAGTCAAAGGTGTCTATAAAAGTGAGTAAATAATTAAATCCCGAAACAAACCCTTAAATAAAAGTCAAATCCAAACCTAATTCAATGTGTTTTGACAGTAGTTTATGCGTAAACTTATTCAAGTCTACCAAACCTTCCAATTCTATAATTCCGGTCAAATCCGAGCCCTCAAAGCGACTGATGGCCAGCTCTAAGCTCTTTAACATATTTGCGTTCAATCGCTGAGCAATCAAACGATTCAAATCAATGGTACGGCCGAGCAGTTGAAGATGTCTTTGTTTAAGGAGAGTGTCATATCTGTTGGTCTGAGGCCACGAAAACTTAATGTTAAGCGCAGCCGCTTCTGAACGAAACCTTTTGTCCAATAGTATACTTCCGGCCAAATGTTTATAATAAGCGAATATCTGTTCCGAGAGTTTGTACACAAACTGATCAAAGCATAGGTTGACCTCCGCCTCGACCTCGTCGTAGAGGAACTGCTTCTTGAATTTGGTTAACGCATAGTGCGCTGAATCGTTGTATAAATCCAATGGAAATAATACACATCTGAACACAAAAGACAAATAATTAAACCCTTATTCAAACAATCAAACCATCGATGACTGACTCCATCATTGCTGGGTCTTTGGTCTTCAGTATCTGATCCGTTAGAATCCATGGCAACGACATCTCAATTGGGAACTGATTTGAAGACAAGAGTAATGTTTAAATCAATTCAATAATCATTTGAATTACTAATCAATCGATTCATGCATTCATTGAGGACTCCATTCATGCACTAAAGGGTGTATTAATTGAAGATAAAAGTTAATAATTGGTGGAAAGGGTTATCACTAGAGGACCGGGAATGACCAAAAAATTGATATAAACCTGAGTTCTCTTCTCCAATGACATAATATCTTTGCATATGTCTGTGTGAACGTGTTTTACAGTACACTATATGTGAGTGAAATTGCAATCAAATTATAAAAACAATTATTAATTGAAACGAAAACTCAATTAAAACAACAAATGATTGAAACAATGACTGGAAAACAGATTAACGACAACAACAACACACGGAAAGGGAGGCAAAACAGTTATAGGGGTTGGTGTGAGACCTGTATCCTCTTTCCCATTGTCATCTCCAGATAGAACTCACGGTACCAGAGCTGCGATAAGTCACAGCACTCGCGAAGGGTTTCTTATAAATGACATCAAAGGAAATCAGTTTAAGTGCCGACAAAAAGGGTTGGGATTTATAATTACGACTAAAATTCAATAAATAGTTCCAATAAAAGGAGTTCTTATGGAACTGATCGATGGCCAGCAGGTAATGGCCGTCAATGTCCTTCCGAAGTGTCCGCCGACCCGATAGTGCTTTATCGCTGATCAAAGACTCCAATTGTGTTCTAACCATATATAACTGGGTAGAAGAGGGCCCGACGTTCCTTCGCGGCACCTTTACCTCTATGTCCGACGCAGACATCGTTGACTTTCCGCCTAAACATCAAAATAATTAAATATTTAAACGAAATATTGTTTAACAAACCTTTCATAAACGTGTCTTCAAACCCCTTCATATAGTCAGCACAGGTATCCCTAACCGATGAGATCATAGTGCGGACGACATCCTTCTTATTTTTAACTGCTTTTCTAAGCGGTTCCCTGAGTGTGATCTGAACAAAGTCCTGGAGGTCGGCATAAATAGCTCTTCTGATGGCATCGGTAAACACCGTTTCCATTCGGTTCATCAAAACCTGTAATCCCTTAACCATTGCTATCAACTCTATTAACGCTGTCTTCTCTTCGTCGCTATAGTTATAACGAGTGGCCCTCTCGTACTCCTCGGCCTCCATCGGACACTGTTTGTTCTGGTGATGGTCTGTCGGGTGCATCAGTTTCCAAGAGTATAGTTCTGTCACATGTGTTGTCCAATCGGCCAACAATTGAATACCTGTTCAGAAAACAGCAATGAATTGATAGGCAAATGAATGACTCGATTGAGACCTTTGAGCGCGAGTTGTAATAACTGTTTATTTTCGGCATCACTTCTCGGCGCCTCCTTTATAGTAGTGGTCACTTCGTTAGAATGTCGGGACAGTTCCGATATGAAGGACACGTATTCGTCGCCAATTGTCGGCAAATACTGAAGAATGTCCGCCTGAGGGCTGTTTGTAGTGGTGTTTGAGCTCATCGGCCATTTGGTCTGATCGTAATGCGGACTCTTCTTGATATATGTCTGGAAGGGTGCGATTTGCATATCACCAAACAGGGGCACCATTTCTAATGACTTGAAGATGCGGTCAATTCGGGCCAAATTGATCCGCTTTTTGGCGTCCAATTTGTTTATATTACAAGACTTACTGTCCATCAGGAAGAGCGCAAACCCGATCACCTTAACCAACATATGCTTCTCTGAGGGCAAGACATATAACTTGTTTTCATACATAGTTGTGAAGAGAGTGACGATATCGCAGAAGAGCTCTTCATAACCATTGATCTTCTCGAGTGACTCCTTCAGCGAATCCCTGATCTTGTTCTGCATCGCCAGAAACATCGACAGATTCTGTGACTCCTGAAGACTCTGGGAGTCGGACAGCACTTTGAGGAACTGTGCGGCCCTTCGGTACGTCGCGTAATCATTCTTGACGGAGGACTTCATGTTTTTTAATTCATCCAAAACTGCGAACATATTTATAAATTTCCCTAAAATTCAAATTCAAATCAAATGTTTTGTTAATATAAACCCAAACCCAAACCCAAACCAATCCATACCTAATGTCAAGAGATATGCTTCGGAAACAAACGTCGCGTTTGTCTTCTTCTGTGAGCCGTCGGCTGAAAGACCGGCATTAGATGTATGGCAGAGACGCTTCACTTCACCGCAGAAGCGGTTGATAGCGTTGCTCTGGAAATACATAAACGCCAACAGTTTGTCGACCTCTGGTCCCAACACTTCCACCGTTTTCTCATAGATTTCCACTCTATTCGGCTGTTCGTTGGACTTCGGCTGAGGTATGGATCGGGAACAACACCTCCACGTGTAGAGCATAACGGCGTGAGATTCGCCTAACAATTGGCCAGAAATTAGTTTTAGTGAAACAAATGGCAAACCTTTGGTTCAAACCATACCCTCGTCTAACATGACATTCAAATGGCACTGAACTGTCGCCTCCTCTATGTATTTGGCGACTCCACACACAAACGCATTCCTGTCCTCAAAGTTGGTGTCAAAGTTCACGTGATATACGACCGACCAGTTCTCACCTAAGAATACATCCAATCGTTAGTGAAATCAATCAAAAGAGCCGTCAATTGGTCGACCGATCTGTTGGCCACAAACCGGACGCCGAGCCGACGAATACTGACCGGCAATACACGGCTGACTGTCCGGTAACTCCAACTCATCCAAGACATCGACATTACTTAAGGCGTCACTCAATGTCACCCTTTCTATCACTTCCTGTTGTGAAGACATCTTCATTGGTCTCAAATTTAGTGATAATTAAAATGATTTGAATTTTAGTCTTAAAACAAAAACAATTGAAAACTGTTTTGACATTTCATTTGAACCACTCTTTCGGCGGACATATTGTCCACTAATTTGTTGTGTTTGTCGTCGTTATGACAACCGAAGTGATGGTTAAGACATAACATAAACAACGTTTCAATTCATTTCACATTTGTTTTGTTTTTTTGTTTGAATTTTGTTTTCATTTAAACTTTAATTCAATTATTGTTTTGTTTTTTCACTCTTTTTGTTGACATTTGAGTCAAACTTACGATTAATTACTTGTCTTTCACTGCAGTTGTCGTCGGAAGCACTCGATGGACACTAAAGACAACTTAAGTAATGGTGAACAACACTCGCCGACCAAAAACCAATTTCCCCCGCAATCGGGAGATGTTATCCACGACTACCGACTCGAAGACAAACTCAAGTCCAGCAGTAATTGTGTTGTCTTTGTCTGCCATCACATCAGCGATGAGTCCAAGAAATATGTGACCAAAATAGGGATCAAAATGGAGAGCAATCGGTTGGAGAATGAGTACAAGTGCTACGAACTGTTGGCCGGGGTGTCAGGCGTTCCCCAAATGATCTTTTATCAAACGTCTGTTCATTTAACTAATTGTCAGAAATCTTAAAATAACTTTCATTTCAATGTCCAACAGATGGACAGTATGTGAGAGGGAATGGTATGAAATCGATTGGGCTATGATTGTCATCCAGAAGCTGAAGAGCACTCGCAAGACCTGCAGTGCATATACAGACAAAACCCTAACTCTGGATCAGTTGAGACCAATAGCTGTCCAACAAATAGAGTTATTGAAAGTGATTCACAGCAAGGGTTTACTCCATAAGGGGGTAAAACCGGATAACTTTGTTATGTCTGAAGATGGAAAACAAGTCTTTATAATTGACTTCAATTGTTCCGAAGCTTATGTGGACTCAAACGAAAATCATATACAGTATAACAAAGCGGAGGGAAAAAGGGTGAGGGGTTTACCTCTTTTCCATTCCTGCTATTATCACAACGGTATTCGTCGCTCTCGAAGGGATGACTTGGAATCCCTGGGCTATTGTTGGGTATATCTGTTGAAGGGGTGTCTGCCGTGGAGTCAAATCAAGAGAGAGGGCGACAAATGGACAAAATATGTCACTGATATCGGGAAGTGTAAGAATGAGACCACAGTTGAAGAGCTCTGTAAAGGTATTCAATCATTAAATCATTCATTCATTTAATTAATTCATTGTTTTATTGAAAGGATTGCCAAAAGGGTTTGAAAAATATTTTGAAATCTGTCGTCACTTAGGCTTCAAAGAGGACCCAAATTATGATCAAATGAAGGAATGCATTGAAAATTCATTCAATGATTGAAAGATTAGTTTAAATTAATTACGAAATGAAATTAACTTAAAATTTTCGCTCATTTTTCAGTCAATGTTAACTAATTTTTGATACATTTATAAGTGTTTTGTAATTAATTTGTTTTCAAATGTATTTTTCATTCAATTTGTTGTTAATTATTGATTTTGTGTTAAATTATTTGTAATAAAAAACTTAATCAAAAGGTTTTGTATTATTTTTGTAATAATATATTGTATTTTAAGTCAATTAGAGAGACCTTGGACTCTGAAAAATGAGTAATTTGTAAATCAGTTCAAAACTTAATTCAATGAATATTTCGGTATTTGATATGAAGTGTTGTTTCAATGATTTTCATCCAATCATTACTTGTATTGCAATTCATCTGAAACTGAAATTATAGGGCAAACCGTTTCACTCATCCCTTGTTTGTACAATCAATTTGAAAATAACAACATTTACTGGTCTTGTGATCACAAATAAGTTGAAATCAACGGTTCATTAATACCGGAATAGTGTAAACAAAATGCAATCAAAATTAAGGATTAAATCTCAAACTCCTTGTTTCACTTAAAACACAGTAACAGACACTGAATAAATCATTTGACGATCCAATTGATGGACACTTCTATTCAGAATCGTTTTGAGAATTTCACAAAAATGTTGTATAAAATCATTTCTTTATTTATTATTTATGTCTATCTTATTGAACAGTTTTATTGCAAAGATGTGACAAAATCTCGTGTTTTAGTCAAAAGAAAATTTATTCAAAGTCTTAACAACACTTCAAACCGGACTCAAAGGAGTGAGTAATTTGTGACTCAAATCAAATATTTGTGTAAAGTTTTAATGCAAAACAATATTTATATTAATATTTCATTTGAAGTCTATTTTCCTATCTTTCAAATGATTGAGTTCCGCAACGATGGCTGTCTAACAGTGGATGGACTGTTGGGTACCTGTTATTCACGAACAGAATGTGAACTCTTTAGAGGAATAACCCGAGGATTCTGTGCCCGAGGTTTCGGTGTTTGTTGTTTTTGTAAGTGAAATGTATTTCTCAGTGAATATCAAATGTTTTCAAAAGTTTATTGAATTCTTTATCAAATCTATTCAACACTGAAACTGAAGTATTATAAAATATTTTCATTTTTTTCTCAAAAACATAAATTGAGAAAAAGTTTTCAAACTTTATATAATATAATATTTGACGTGAATTGAAGCAAAAGATAAAGAATTTAAGAGATATTTGAAAAACAAATTAATTTTATATTAAATTTTATTTTATTCTAAAAATTGAAATTTTAATTGAAATTTGATTCAATGTTTTTCAAAACCTAAGTTCAGGTTTCATGCGGGGGTTCTGTCGACAAAAATCGGACACATTTTTTGAGTCCAATGTTTCCAAAAACCTTTAATCAAGAGATGCGCTGTCAGATTAGTGTCACCCTTCCCTCCGACTCCTGTCAAATGAGACTCAATTTAGTCAAGTTTTTAGTCTCTAATCCGAAACATTCATTCTGTGTCGTCGATGCGATGTCTATTCCTCACATATCAAATCTACCGGTGCTCTGCGGCAACCTTACTGGTCAACATCGTATGTGCACATTTTATTACATAAGGGATTAAGCATATAATTGTCGAGGTTTAATAGATCCAGGGTTTAGGCTATGATTGGATTGAAATTCAATTTTATATTATTATTGAAGTCTTTATACAAAATTGAAATCATTTTAAAACTCTTTTCACAGTTTATATCGAAACCAATAAAGTGAGAGAAATCCTGATTATCATAACCACAACCGGTCAACAACAGCACAGGTATTGGATAATTGAGATTCAATTCATTCAATGCATTCTTCAATTGAGTGGTTAGTCTTGAAATTGAATGAAATATCGATTAATAAGGTCTACATTACAGCACCGATGGGTTGTCTTCAATACTATACGGGAATCAAAGGTTCAATAAAGACAATGAATTTTGATTGTTATCGAAGCGCCAGAAATGTTGGGGACAGGGAGTGTCTGATGGCTGGCCTCGAGTACAATGTTTGTGTCAGAGTTGAGTCCGAGAGATGTGGTATAGAATGGACGGCCAATCACTTTGATATGGGACCGGAAGGTGTGAATACCTCAGAGAGAGGCGATTGTATGTACTTTTGACTACAAATTAAAACTAATTATTAATTGAATTGAAATTATGAACAGTTTGTCAGCAAAACTACATTTCAATACCAAATGCAAGAATAGTTTCGACAGATATTGCAAAACAAAATCTCAAAAGTTTTGACAGATTTTGCGGAAAAGCTCTTAATATTGAGAGAAATAATAAAACAAATATTGCACTCATTTGTGAGTATTTTCATTGAAATTATATTTTTAATTGAAATTAAACACAATTTATATGAACTGAAAGCTCGGGTCAAACCATTCATGATTGGTGTGAATACAGGTAAACAATTTAGGGGTCAATTCAGAGGAGCATTGCTTTCATGGAATCAAAAAGTATGTATCGATCTTTAGGTTTAACCCTTTTAAGGGGTATTTTATGTAATTATATCAATCACAAGATATCAGTCATTAATTAAACAAAAACTAAGAAATTCTTAATTTATTTAAATTTTTATAAAAATCTGTTTAAGAAATGAATAAATATTTTTTGAATGCAATTATTATTTAAATTGAAATATATTTGTATAAAAATCATTGTTTTGTTTAATAATCGATAAATTGTTAACAAATTGAGAATTAATTGTGTTTTCCCTTTGAATCGGAACTCAATTTGGGTTCAAATAAGCGATGCTTTGATTGTTTGCTTTAATTTCCGTTCTGTTGAACCAATTTATCAAACAATAGATAATTCAAACATTCATTAAAGCGATATATAAATAGCTTTCAAATCAATGTTTTGACAGATAAAGAGTTTATTCTCACTATTGTCCGACTTTTTAGTAAATTTGTTTGAAATTAGTTTATACTGAAAGCAGTTATGGATATCATTGACATGACGACCAACTTCTGGGTCAATTTAAGAAACTCTGCTATTTTGATACCACACATATTCAAAGAGTTGGACAGAAAGTACAACATTAAGTCAAAAATAAGGAAACTTAAGGAAACTGATCCCGATTTGCCTGAATCTCTAACGGGAAAGGTATGTGTAATCACTGGTGGAACGCGTGGTTTGGGTGTAGAAGTGGTTAAAGTATTGTTGAGAAAGAACTGTTATGTCATAACTGGCTCTTCAGCTAAGAGTGAATCCGAGCATAAGAAACGTTATGATAAGATCAGATCAGAAGTACCCGAAGATAAAGGAAAGTTAGAGATCTGGCACTTGGATCTCAAATCAATGGATTCTGTGGTTGAGTTTGTAAAAAGATTTAAAGAAAGCAAACTTCAGATCAATTATTTGATTGCAAACGCAGGGATTATGAACCCTGCTTCAATGCTCACACCCGATGGCTTTGAAGATCATTTTCAAACCAATTACTTAAGTCATTGTCTACTCATTGACCACTTTATTGACAATTTGTATGAAACGGGCAAAAGATCTGGTGTTGAGTCCAGAATTGTTTTGGTGTCGAGTTTTATGCATAAAATGGCAAACATTAAGTTTGATGATTTGCATCTGCAAAGGACCCAGTCTGCCTTCTACTACGCCTATAGTATGTCCAAACTGGCCATGCTTATGTTTTCTAACCGAATGGCCCGTTGGCTGGAAGATAAGAAACAGGATTGGAGTCAATTCATTACTATTAATTGTGTAAACCCTGGTATATGTAATACTGAAATCATGTCTAATATACCAATGGTTGATAGCATTAGACCCCTGGCCACCAATGCTTTTCGAGTAAATCTAAATTAAATCTTACTTAAAATGATATTAATTTTAAATTCAATTGTTTTTTCAAAATATAATCTAATTTTGAGTTTTATTACAACAAATAGTCCACAAAAGAAGGCGCGGAGACAATCATTTATGCCTCCCTTTCCACAGAACTGTTTGGAGTGAGCGGTAAATACCTGGAGGACAGTGAGATAGAGCAACAATCATCGTATGCACTGAATGTTGAGAAGCAAAACAAGTTATGGTATTATCAATGTCATTTTGAAAATACATTCAAATCACTAATAAATGATAATTTTATCTGAAAGGGACATCACTTGGAATTTGATAGACCAGTGGTCTCTCCATAACTGGGCTTAAACTATGTCTTATTATACCAAACGAATAGAAGTAAACACTGTTTGATATGTCTTCACATATGAGCACTCATTGAGCACTCAATTGAATTACCGTTTCATTAAACAAATTAAAACATTTTATTAGAGATGTGTTTGAATAAAAAGTTCACTAAAATGGATTAATTTACTTACAATGAACAAGGTAGTAATGCCGGCAGTAATAAACTTTCACATTTTATAATTGAATAAACAGTGTAAATAAAAATCTAAATTTGTTTATACAGTACCTTGATTAAATCTTAAATATTTTAAATTCCCTGTAATGTCAAGATAATGTCGGATATCCTATACAGTAGTTCATGAAAGGATATTTTCAATTAATTTATTCAGAGTCACTACATGAACATTGTTATCATTTTCTATCCTTGCTTCTTTATTAATGCAAATACATGTTGTGTTTACTCAATGTTGTGTAAGAAATTCAATTTAAAAATGAGTAAATAGCAAGTATTTAATTATCTTGTTTATATAGTCACTTGATTTACTTAGAACAATATTGGCTTGTTCAAATAATTTGAATAATAAAATAAAATTATATAATATTTGAAAAGATTTTGAAATCTATTTGTTATTAAGAGAATTGAAATTAATTTTATGTTTAATTTGATTGACATTACAATCATTTTTAATCAAAGGTTTTAATAGTATTAACATTTGTATTGAAATACCCCTTAATATCAAATATATGATACGAAAAAATGATTAAAGGGTTAATTATTATGCAGTTTTTAAATGAAATCATGGATATATGAGCAGTGAATTAAATAAACATAATTAAAAAAAATGAAACTGATGAATTCACCACAGCACACACCTATTTGATTCCCTCTTATACAGGTTATCGCCAGGTTTACAATTAAAGGCGTGTGAAAATTGGACAAGGTTTGACAGAGGTCCATTCACTCTGACTGACTCCGGTGGATGGTTACTTGATTTCAGGGTTTGTAATATATATGTCGGCACCATATTTGCGCACCACATCTGGCACCACATTATAAGACAATAATGTTAATCAAATTTGAAATAATATAATTGTTATAAAAATCTCATTCAAAATGAAATAATTGAAAGACTTTTCACTGAAAATGTTGACTAAAATTGAAGATCTCTTGAACTTTAGATAAAAATGCAATTTATATTTAAATTAATTTATTTTTAATCCTATTTTGTATTATAAAAAACAACAAATATTTGCTGAAAGGCTTTCAAATTGTTTTTAAGTGTTTTTATTTTTGAATAATAGTTATATGAAAATAAAATCAAATTTTTGTTGAAACGATAGAAAAAATATTTTTTGAGATTTTCTTGTTATTTGTTTTAGATTTATGTAATATTGATATAAAATCTTATTTGATATTGAATTCAAGTTAGTCTCTCAACTGAATCAACAAAAAACAAACAAAAATAATATTTCATTTCAAAAGGATTTGTATTTCATTTCTTTCAATAGATTTCTATTCCGAATCATATTTGCGAATAATTTTTGTTTCAGACATTTATCTAAATATTATTTTATCAACCTTTCAGTGGAAAGAAAAGTAAGATTTGACTTACGTTTGCAAATGATATGAAAAATAACTGCTCTTCAGTGAAGTTACTCATTATCCCGGGTAGTCGTTTGAATTTCAACTGATCGTTGTGTGCATACGTTGTTTCATATTCTCTTATCTCTTGATATCTCATTAATGCCTTAATTGTGTGAATAAATTAATGAAAAATAATTTATTGATTAAAAAATTAAAACAAAAAATTTTAATAATTCATTGAATGCTTACACGATATGACTCACGAATGCCTCCATTATCTGCAATATTTTCATTCAGGGTTAATCTTCCGTTGACCTGAAAATGCATTAAAAGATAAATTTAATGACTAAATGAATAGTTCATGTCTCAGATTTCTTTACAACTGAAACCCTAGAATACAAAAACATAGGTAAAGCTAAACTTACTTTCATCTTCTGCTCCGGGAATTGATAGGAATTGTATTGATCGACAAAACATTGACTTTTATTCAGAAACAGATCTTCAGTAGAGTTTGACCACCAGTTCCTTAAATTTCCATCCGAGTCATATTGTCTGCCTATAAGTGTGTGAATCGGTGTTTAGTCTTTCGGAGCTTTTTTTATAAACAAAACAAATACCGTTTAAATCAAACGCATGGGTCATCTCATGAGCGATCAACATTCCGATTGCACCCAAATTCATGGCACTGTAAGGAATGGGATCAAAATATTTACTTTAATAGAGATTTATTGCAACCTTTTGAAGCATTTTATAATATATTGAATGAAGTTTTAAATGAAAATTTGATTTTAGATTAGAGTTAAGAACAGAATATTCCCTTTCATAAGATTTATTGCATTAAATGGACTCTAATTTCAAATTTCATTTATATTTATGAGTTTTAAGTGATCTGTTTGGACAGCAGATAATGTTACAAGACTAATTATGTATTCTACTCACATGGGTCTTCCCATCGTATAGAAAGGATACTGTGCTATACCGGCCGGGAAATCTGCAATCATTCAAAAGAGAGTATAATTAAAGGAAATTAATGTTATTTAAGGTAATGTAAAATAAATGTCTAATTATTTGTGATATATATTATTAAAAACATTATTTTTATATCAATATTTGCTTTTCTATACAGTAATACATTTATTTGACATTGATACTATTAAAATCACAAAAATTAGCTATTGATTGTATCAATTTGATACTCAAAATCCCTGCGCGATAATAACGTTATAATATTACTTAACATGGGTTTGATATTTGACAACAAGTGAACAAAATCTCTTATAAGAGTCTGTCATACAATTTAGTCTTAAATAATCATCTTCTGAGTTAATAATGAAAACAATGAAATGAAAATAAATTTTGATTTCTCTATTCAATGCTTAAAAATTTAATCATTTCTGTATTTCCTAATTGTTTTGATAATAACTTTAAACTCATTTGCAAATAATTAATGAAATAAATTTAATGTAACTTATTTTGAAGTCTATATAATAAACTCATTTCAGATAATCCTTATATATATTATTAAAAACTGAAAACAATTTTAATTAAAATTATTTTGTATCACAATCACTGATAACCTTTAAAAGACAAACATTATTATCAAAATATCAGATATTTATGAAAATTAATGTCAAACTAATAACTGAGTCGTGATTTTGTTCAAAACCTAAGTAAGGGTGCACTCAATGTGATTAATAACTATAAATAGAATATTCATTACCAGAATATTCTTTACTCTCAGTGTTTATTGATCCGTAACTAAGGGTTAAAATAATTTCTATTGAAGAAAAGATCATTTATAAGCATAGGCAGAGAAAATTGACTCCGGAGTCAGATCCCTTTGACTTTTTTTTCCTATTATGACTTATGACTTTGATCCCTATTTCTTTGCCTGCGCATACCAGTGCTCATTAAATACATATATATTGTTATTAATTTAGGTAAAGTAGGGGTGAATTTCATTAACTTTTTTGTGACCCTTTATAATCATTTTTCTATTAATATTGAGTAAAAAGTTTTACATTTATGAAAATTATTAACGAT